>JAGFPH010007078.1:25668-50163 GCA_018207615.1 Philaenus spumarius | reverse complement strand
TAATAGAAAAGTTAAAATTTTAACATTAAATTTAAAAATACACGGAAAATAATTATGTATAGCTTAAACGCTATGAACATTTTTGATAGAGAATATTTTAAGGTTTACAATAACGAAATAAATATTACTCTGTCGCTGTTTATCTCTTAGATATTGACAAAATAAACTAATTAAAGAAGTCTTTCAAAAGTGAATTTTAAAGGAGTAGGGGGATAGCAAGAGGGGGAGGGGTGGGGAATTTTCAGAAAATATTCCTTAAATAATCAACTAACATCCAGGAAAAATCAGCTTTTCACTAATTAGTTCCGACAGAAAACATTTATTGAGTGGGCTAATAGTCGCCCGCCCGTCAGTCGGCCGCCCGTAATCGCAGCCAAAAATTGCTGATTCCCCCTCTACTGCGCCAGCACGCACGAAAATATACAAACCTTTACATCATTAAATTAAATAATCTACTACGATTAAATAATCGTTGGTTTTTTCTGTAGGTCTAATGTGACATCCAATAAGTCTATTTGCAAAAATACATGGTGTTAGGGTAAAAAAATTGTTTTTCCGCGCATTTACATTTATTTATAAAAAAAACTATTAGGTTTACCGTAAAAATAAAGAGGACCATTATTGTAGCCTATGTTATAACGAACACAACAAAAAAAACATTCAAATTGATCCGATTATTAGTCTAGTACCGTAGATTTAGGGGTTTCCGCAGTTATTGACATTTTCATTCTTTGAGGGGGGTAGGGGAAAGGCTCCAGGGGGATTTTTGGGGACTTTTGTAAATATTATCCTCTGGTAGTGGTTTATCGATGGGGAAAAATTCAGCTTTATCCAAATTTTTTCCGAGTTTCATGTTTTTGGGTCTCCCTTGACTGGGCTATTATACTATTATAATGAACACCAGATTCATTCATTTTACATCACAGTAAATTTTTTGTTGTTTACAAAATTTGTGTTAAAATAAATAAAAGTTTCTCTCTTTTTTAAAGGGATGTGTTATTTTATTAGTTCCGTAGTTTTTTGTTCGTTGTTTTTGTTCTATGTAGCCTAGTTTAGATTTCCTAAAATAGGCAATTTTATCACTAGAAATATCAGTGTAGCCGGTCCTAGAACTGCTAGGCCTACGAGTTTTGTAACAGATAGCGATCATGAGAAAAATACCAATACAAATCGAACGGAAAATAAATCCAAATCAGCAATCAGTATTTTTAGGGATAGAAAAAATATTTCAATTAGCCTAATTTCACGTTTTTAGTAGCCTAATAACATACTAAGTAGGCCTAGCCATACAGTAGTGATATAATATTTATGAATTCTGATATAAGTGCTAAATTAAGAGGAAAAAATTGATTTACTAAATATAACATAATCACTTGCTTCGAGTTTTCGTTTACTACCCGACCAGACTCGGGTGAAATATTTCACTACACGACCAAACTCGGGTAAAATATTTCACTACCCGACCCGAGTAAAAAATTTCACTACTTAACCCGAACCAAAAAATCACTACCCGCGGACCTCTAAGTTTCAACAAATTCTATAAAAGTATTTTTACAAAACCAAATAAAACAATATAAACATACTAGCTGACCCGTACGGCGTTGCCCGTGGTGGTTGGTATTTTCAGTATTTTTAACGTAATTGTATTCTTTTTAAGTGTTCAGTCAGTGAGTGGTATTTGGCTTTTATATATATAGATCTTTAATAATAAAATCACTATTGTCATAATAATAAAAGATCTGCAATTATGATTTTAGTAACTTTGATCCCCCCAAACCCCTCCTAAAATTTCGAATTTTTTCAAACTCTTTCTTAGTAAGCACCTATGGCCCTAGAGGAAGCTACATACCAAAATTCATTCCAATCCGTTCGGTAGTTTTGAAGAAATCGTGATTTAATAACTTTGATCCCCCCAAACCCCCCTAAAATTTCGAATTTTTTAAAACCCTTTTTTAGTAAACACTTATGGCTCTAGAGGAAGCTACATACCAAATTTAATTTCAATCCGTTCGGTATTTTTTGAGAAATCGTTATGAGTGAGTGAGTGGTATTTCGCATTTATATATATAGATTATTGGCCTATTATTATCAAACTCGGAGTGCGGTTGAAAGAAGGGTAGCTTCAATCACACGCACGCGTTGAAGACTGGAATAAACTTCTGCAATAACATTGAACCCGTTTTCTAGTTGAGATAATAAGGCAAGTGACGAAACAAAACATCATCGAATAATTCACAGTAGATGCGCAAGAAGAAAGAAACTCTTCTGCGCATCGGCACAACACTACTGCGCTCTATTGGAAACACGGCGAACTCCTTGCACATCGCTATCGTGATTGATAATGTAAGGTACTGGAAAATCAGTTTTTTAAAATACATTTTGGATGAAAACTACTTTTTTATCTCTGCCGAAACATTATTAAAGAAACGTACTTTAAAACTGTATAATTTTCTACAATATCGATAGTCATAGTGAACTTTTATTTCTAATCAAACATCAGTAAAATTTAGCCTTCCTCTTATGGAAAACTTATTTCTTTCTTTTAATAGTAAAAAATTCAGTTATATAAATAATTATTTTTTAAGAGGTTTATAAGCAATGAAATATGTAATTATATGATTTGGCAGTGAAGTTTTACTTTATTTAAGGTGTTATTCATCATATAACGCCGATTTAAACTATGTTCCTATGTTAAAAGCCAACCCCAAGCGGCTGGCTGGCTGGCTGAGTGCAGTGCCCTCTTAAGACAATATAACAAATGTGCAGGTTCTAACCAGACGTTGAATACAAGTCATAAACAAGACCTAATTCTACTCCTTATGCTAGATTGAATAATTATTATAATAGCAATATAATTACTAAATAGATTAAAATTAACAGAGGGATGTCCAGGGCCGGATCTTGAATCCTGCGAACTACGCAGCCGTAGAAGGCGCCAACTTAAGGGGGCGCCAATTCGGGAAAATCGGGAAAGATATTTTTGTTTGTTTTAAGGACGAATATGTACCATAGAAAATGTTATAAAAAGTTACCTCTGATCTACAAAGTTCAATGAATCTCATCAAAAATGTCCCAGGGTTTCTTGAAAACACGAGGTCTGATGATGGAGTCAATGGTGTTACTACATATGCAAAAGAGCTTGAAGACTAACTCGGAGTCAGTGAGTTTGAAAAGGAAACTCAAGTCCGCCCAAGGAAAATGAAAAAGCAATTCTCTTACGAAAGTCAGGATGAACCTTTTAGGGCAGCGAAAATTAAATTTTTGGTATGTTGTGCTTGACAAAGCGATCACACCACTGAAAGAAAGATTTCAGCCTATGGGAAATCACAGCAAACTCTTTGAATTTCTATATCAAATAAACAATCTGTGAACATGGGATGAAGAGGATTTCAAGAAAGCACGTGCAACTGTAAGTGACGAAGAGGAACGTGACATTGATGGAAATGATCTCTTCAACGAGCTCCAAATATTTGCAGCTATGTTGACCTCCGTTACCTCTCCAGCCAAAGCCTTGTCTTTCATCACATAAAATGGCTACGTGGACGCATTTCCTAACGTTTTTGTAAGCTTAAGACTACTTCTCACTCTTCAAGTGTCAGTGGCCACTGGTGAACGGAGCTTTTCAAAGTTAAAATTAATAAAGACTTACTTAAGATCAACCATATCTGAAGAACGATTGAATGGACTAGCTTTGATGGCCATTGAAAATGGCATTCTCAATGAAATGGGTAAGGATACAATAATAAAAGATTTCGCCAAACTGAAAGCCAGAAAAGTATCTTTCTAACATGCATTTTTGAGTAACAACAGAATATAACATTAGGCGTTATAAAAAAAATATAATTTGTAAATAAACTTGTTAAAAAAAATTATGAGTCGAGAAAAATTCCAAAATAAAATTTTTGTTTTCCAATTAATACAAAGATTATATGTGAATTATTCTTTGCATAACATTTACTTTATTATTTAATTTCAATAAAAGATACTCTCTGTTCATACTACTTTACTTATAATAAAAAACAAACACTTAACCTCAAAAAACTTACTTTGTTTACCTTTAAAACATCTGTCAATCCTTCACATATAATTTATCTATGCAATATGACTCCATCTGTGACTACATTATCCCGCCAACCTACGTCATAGTACAAAGCTTATTGTAAAACATTGCACCATACGTGGCAAGCGTTTTTTCCCGCTAAATAATCTCATATGCGTCATATCTAATAATTATGCATATCGTATTTTACACAAACTTTCATTCTAATTTAATTCTCCGGGGTGTGTTTCGTAGCTGCTAAAGTACTCACTAGATGGAGAATTGTGGGAACCAATGAAATTCAAGACATCGTGACGAATAACTAAACTTTTTACTCACTCATGTTCCAAATATCTTTACAAGAGAAAAATTCATTCAAATTACATGGAATACAAAACATAATTTTATAATCTAGAACATACAACTTAAGATTTTATGAAAATGAGACGCAATTTAATTTAGAATGTATGAAAAATTTAATTTAAGAGCAGACTGGAAAATTATTACATTTTATCATTATTAATATTTACAAAGATTGTTTAAAAAGTTCAAGATGTACCTAGATTTTTGTTTATTTCTTTTTTTAATACTTGCGTTTCACTAGAAGTTCTCTAAAACGTATTATCCTTTGCGAAGCTCATGGTCACATATCATTATCTGATGAATCCTTCTAAATCACTCGATGAAATTCGACGATTAAGCGTACATATTTAATACGTTAGTTAACGTTAATTTTAAAACATAATTTTTTACTCTCTCACAAATAATCCATCATTTGTAATAAAACTCACAAACTGCACACCTTAACGACCACACAACCTTAACGCCATCTTAGCAAAGTGAAGCTGTACAACGCCTCTAGAACTTCTTCGTTGTTTACCAGCACTGCCATCAATATTAAGTCTCTTCATTATTTCACTATATACGTTTGTGTTATTTGATTATGTGATATAGTTTTCTTTGTAAATTATTTTTTAAATGTATTATAACTGTTCATTATGTGACTTTTAATATATTGTTTTGAACTTTATTTTAATACGCACTGTTCCTTTTTATCAATGTTCAATTTTCACACAAGTATATAACATACTTTTGTTTACCACTGTATTTTCTTATTTATTAAAATTTAAGTCTGCTTTTAGTTTATATATATTATAGTCTGCATTTTTTATCTTTACATATTTAAGTTATTAAAATTTAGTTGTTTTGCGTCTTTGATTTATTTATACATATATAAATACAATTCACTAAATTTTGATTACTAGACTTGCGTCTCTTATCTTACTAGACCCTTCATTCTTTATTTCTTTATTATTGTACCATCATACTTCTCTAGCACATGGATTGCATGTGTCACAAGAAGCAAGAAGTTTAGCTAATAATTAACACAATTGAATCAGTAGAAAATACTATGTACATATGCTCTTAAAGAAACGTATCAAATATACCTCTTTTGAAAAAAATTGCAATTGTAATAATTATTCGCAAATTTTTTGGCCATTAGTCCATTACAATACTATACGTTTATTATCTTTGAGAGGGGGGGAGGACGCCAAAATATTGTTCGCTTACACGTAAAAATATCTAGAACCGATCCTGGGGATGTCTGAAAGCAGATTCAAAAATATCAATTCAGATTGGCTTAAGGGTTCGGGGCATTTCACTCATAAGGGGAGCGCCGAGCCCTATAGCGGGCAATGTTAATTTGACTAAGTTTAGGTACATTTATTTCTGAAACTATAAATGCTATCAACATGAAATTTTTAGCCAATAATAAGTATACATTTATGAATAAGTACTGCCACTTTTGTTGTTATATCTAAAAAAAATTAATGAATTTTATAATAAATGTTTTTAAAAATACTATTTTTTACATAAACAGATATTTTTTATTAAAAGTTGTAACACGCTTATAGCCTAGATTTTGCCAACGCACCTTTAAAATACAATACATGTGGACAAAATTTCAGCACTCTATCTTAAAAAGTTTTTGAGAAATTTGTACCTTAAGGGTCTGCTGTAGTAGCGGCCATCTTGGATTTTTATCCCATAAGAGCCATGTTAAATTTCAAACCATTTTTATTTCGTTTACTTTTTATCATAAAATTGTTTCCAAGGTCTCATTTTAAGCACAGTCACAATACGCATCCGTCTTGCAATTTACATTTTTTTAAATGCTTTTGATTTGTTATGTAATTGTCATTTTTTAAGTACAAAGTTTGAACTTTTTTCCTAACACAATAAAAAATTAATAATGAAAAATAATTTGCAAGCCGGATCCGAAATTTTATAAAGAATATTCAGTTTCTTTTTCAACACTCAATTACAAAAGATAGACTTATAAAATGGTTTGACATGAGGCAAATCTCTCGTTTACTGGAGCAGACCCTTAAGTTCTAAAAATGTAAGTTTCCAGAAACAGAGGGTTAAATATGCAGAAGAGTCCTAGCGCTGGTATCGAAAGCACTGGTATCCGGCTTGTACTACTTCATATAATAATAATTTATTTATGTTTATGGGTATAGTTAGGTTATAAAGCTTACATATTCTTAAAATATACATTTAAAACTAACAAAATGAATTATTATTAAAACAATATGACAAAAAATATGTTTTTAGGGTCAGTGCTCCCCATAAATATATGCAATGATAGTATGTTACGATACAAATTTTCTTCATAGTATGTACTGTATTTGTAATTTTAAGTAAAACTTAGACTTTTTGCTAATTACATTGAATCTTATTTTTGCGAGCCTACACAACGTAAAAGCTTCAAGCATCTTCCAGTTGCTATAAAGGCTACTGTACAGATAATTCCCCCCCCCCCCCCCCAATTTTGTTAAATAACACGTAGCCCTGAATATCTTGACTTATGCTCTTTCAAACTATTAACTTTAAAGCAAATTTAAATAATAAGATTTTTTAAACTTACCTATTGAGGCGAATTACATTTTCAGTCTTTCTAACCATGAGGGCTTGCTCCCAAAAATGAACTGCCTCTGGTAATACGGTATTCTGGAAACAATTGCACAAATTAACTATAGAAATTGATAAATAACAGTTTATATCTACGTGTTACTGATAGTTAGGGTTATGTTCCTTATAGTTTCATCACGTCTGTTGCTTCATGACTCCAGTTTACTATTTTGTGTGTTTAGAACTATACAGGGAACACTGATTTAAATAAAAACCCGAACCACAAAACAAGGAGGGTAACGTATTAAACATAACTTACAATTTAGTTGTTTAGTTATTGTTTTTGTTCCTTGTTTTGTGGTACGGGTTTTTATTTAAATCAGTGTGATTTTGTCGCCACAGTGCTCTTTTATTTGTTTAAACTATACAAGGAAGTAATTTTGCCTTCATTAATGCACAATAATGTCAAACTGGAAAGCATAGAAAATTTTTGTTTGGTTGTATCTTCGAGAGAAGTATGAGTTTGATTCGCCAAGGACCGTACACTTAACAAAATAATTCGACCACGCAGCTGGACCGCTGACGTGAGTTGAACAAATTTCCATTTATATGCTACAACGAACACAGGTTCGCGCCCCACTTTTATTTGTACGTTTATTTTACAACGGACACAGGGTGTCGTACCTTTTTGTTCTTTTGTCGTACAATAAGTTACAACACCTACTGGAAGCCTTTAGCCAAAATTGTATCTTTAGCTTAGGTGATGCAACTGGGTGTCTGATACCTATTTCTATAAGTATTTTGACTGGCTCTAACACTTTAAAATAGCTTCCAAAAATTAATAAGCTTACTAGCTCTGAATTTAATTTACAAGAACTCTTGTTTATTTGTGATCTCAGGGAAATGAGAACAGTGGAACAGCCCTTATAACTTACCTTATTTGTGCTTCGATTATTTCTACATCTAAACACATTTATTCGACTATTACTAATAAAAGAAAATATCATGAATGGATAACCATAAAACAGGTAATTGATTACTCTCAGTATTTCCTTATAAAAGTTAATAGTTAGTTTATTCAAAAATAAAAATCACAACTTTTTCAAAATGAAAACATAACAACTCTCTTTTTCTCACCATCTGCTTGTACATTAGTTTACACAGACCTTAATTCAGCGTTTTTCACCGCCAGTTTTCCGTGATGGAAGCCGCTATGTTGATCAGCTGATGCTGGAGCTGCCAGGATGCTGTGTATGATAGTCTGGATTTCTGATTTAAAGTTGTTGGGTTGTTATGATGGCTACAGATGTACTTGAAGAGCAGATCTGGTAGAATCTAGTAGAGTTACAGTTGATCCTATTTCTTCCTTGGTTCGTGAGAAGTGAAGTATCGTTTAGAAGATCATGTCATGTATTTGGCCTATGTCGTCTCAGTATCGCCAAATAGAGTTATTTTTGCATTAACTCATTTGGATAGGCCGTAGAGTTACTCCTGAAGAACTACTTCTGACTTGTAGTTTAATTTATAGTTGAAATTTATTTAAGTTTGACGAAGTAAAAATATAGCTCGTGATACTACGGCTTTTAAGCATAGCACGTAGTATACGAACTTGCAGAATAATACTTCCTACAGAGTGACGTGAAGTCTACCTTCGTAAAAATTTGAGTCTCTTCGGATTTTCCGAGTCTAAGTCTTTATACACTCCATGACGTCATTTCTTCCTAGCCCTCTTCATCATTTTCTCAGTAAATTTGTTTTCCTTTTCTAGAAACGTTTTTGATCTAGAAATATGTCTAAATTTGCACTGGTTATATTTCTATAATTTTCTTCTTTTCTTTTTCCTTCTATTTTCCTGGAAAACACCAATTTCTCTGGTTAATTCGGCTGTTGGTTGACGCCCCTTTCTGTACCCGCGGTTTCATCCCTTCCACTTTGACTATCGAATCTTACTTGTTTTTCTTTTCTAGCTGTATCTTTGTTCCTTTTTAAGTTTTCTATAATTTTCCTTTTTCACTTTTTTCAGATTGCTTTTGGCTATCTGTACGTTTTTGAATCGTGTCTGTACTATGATTTTTACGCGTGCGCGGCACGTCTACGCTTTCCCGCGATTTCCGCGACTGTCTTTCGCGTTCAATGTCTTTTTTGTTTGTTTACGCTGATTGTCTTTAACACCTGTACAGTTCTAACACTTTTCACCACTTTTACTGATTTCTTCTCTTCTGGGACTTAGCTTACAATCGCAAAAAGGTTCTTTGGGGTTTTTTTTTATTATTTATTACGCGAAAAATGTTTAAGTTACTGGTTTCCTAACCATACAATGTTAATCTAAACTATTCTAAACCTAAATCTCTTTACTTTTTTATTATTAAAAAATTTAAAATTCAAATTTTACTACTTTAAAAGGCGTGAAAACTCTCACCCTTTTATCTTAATTTAATTTTACTTTTTGTTCCCTTTTTTACACAGAACTACTCATTATCTAACAACTCTTGTGAGTGGAAACCTATGATTTTAATTATTTCCTACTCTAATACTATGAGTTGGTCAATTAATATAACATGTAAATATGTCACAATGGAAGAGGTATCTAACGTGAGGTAACATAGTTTGATTTTGCAATGGCTAATCAGATGTCATCAATTAGTGAGGATCCGAAACTCGTGATCATTCCAGGGTCCTTCATGCAAGGTCTTCAATCAAGGACAACTTGTTTTATATAAAATACAATTAGAGAAGAAAATCAATTCGACTTTATCACGAGATTCTTGGATTCATAATAGGTAATAATGAAAATACAATTATAGATATGTGTGCTACGTGTCCGAAGCTATTGTGGTTTTATTTGTATGTTTGTGCATTGTCATTTTAAGTAAATACTAATAATGTGATTTTGACGTTGACGGAAATTATATTTTATGCATCAAAATATAAAGGCTGTGTGCGCTCTTTCAAAATGTGTTTGAAAAGTACTAGTAGTTCTGTGAGCAGTAAACCTTGCTAGTTGAAATAACAAATGTGGTTTAGAGCTTAGGTTAAAAATAGCGTGCCAGTAAGGAAGAAAGCAGAAGGTTTAGCCAGTGAAACATTATTTTGCAATTCCCGCGATTCCGGGGGTTTCTAGGTCTCGTTTTTTCTTTTCTTGAGCTTTAACTGCTAAATATTTTCTTTTAGGGGGCATTGTGTTTTATGTAGGTTAATAACGCGTAAGGTACAAATATCGCGTTATTGAGGGAAAACATAGAATTAAATATTTACATACTTAAATAACTAAAACTTAACAATGCATTTACAGTTCCATATCATATTCCAATATTAGAAATAATGGAAACAAACGATGTTAAAGCGTCGTGATCTCAACCCATGTACCAATATACTTCCCACGCTGTCCAACGGTCATTGTTTGTATGCCCTTTATCGCCGCGAAGTTTCATTTGTTTCATCTCATTTTGTAATTCAGGTAAAGCTAGGAAAAATACTTTTATAAAATAATAATTTACAAGTATACAGTTCAATTCTTTGCTTTATTGTCTACACTTTCTTCAAATAATATTTCAATTTTGGGCAAACGATATATTCCTAAATTACTATTCAAAACGGGCCTAGTTTTGTTAGCAGTCTTGTAGTAGGAACATAAAAACTGGTGTTTTCAAAATAAGAAATTTGAAATTGATAAATATTTGCATACAGTTCTATTTACAACTAAATTACGAAACTTTTTTACATTTATGAAAAAAAATTACAAAAAATGTTTACTACTTTTTATGTAGGCCTAAAGTTGAACATTTCCCTTTCGTTACTGAACATGCTTGTTTCTTGAGCTAATAACTTTGTTAAGTTTATTTCAATCATTTTTTTTACTGGAATATATGAATTCTAAGAACCTTTATCTACAAAAAAGCTATGGAACACTTTTGAATCACGTATAAAAACATGCTTAAAATACAAAAACTTGGACGATTTTTAACAAATTTGAAGTTTGCGGCCATTTTGTGAGCTTACCGTTAGAGATACGGAAAAAAATCAAGAATACAATTTCGTTTAAAATTTAATTTGCTAATCGCAAAATCTCATTAGTTTTTAAATTCGACTTACGGTTAAGCCACAAACTGGATTTGGAAAAAAGCTTACACTGAGAGAAACGGTCCGGCCGACATTTTTATTTTATTTTAGGGGTTAAAAATGAAAAATGGAAAAAACCGAATATACAAATGGCTTGGCCTAGGCATAAGGGACATTCATGCAAAAAATCATCAAAATCGGTCAAGGCGTTTCGCCGTAATCGTGAGACAGACTGACACACAGACATAGAGACACACACACAGACGAAATGCCGAACGGTAGAGTTAAAACGGAGACATCGTTTCGCTCGGTCAAAAAGGTTTTTATTAATTTCGTAGTTTCATTTTATGGCTAATGTTTATCTAAACATTTTAAAACAAACTGAAACAGTAAAAGGAAAAGACCGCAGAAGCTTATACAAATCTACAACTGTTTTTCCCCACGAGGAAATGAAATACATATTATTACTGACAACATACAAACCATGTATATGCACATTTATACACACGTCAAGTACAGTCAAACTTTCCTTACAATTTCAACTTCAAGCAATTCAGGGTAATTAAAACTATTTAACAACTAAATACAATCATGTTACTTTAAAATATGATGTTTTGTTTTTCTCAGTTGTGTTTTATATGGTATGTTGTTATATTTTACTATTTTTTTGTTGATCGGAGTTTTGTTGTATACCAAAGATTTTATTTGTTATTTTTATCTCGAAGGTGTTTGTTTTTTTTTCTTCTGTTTAACGTCCTGCTGTTTTGCACTTTAAGGCTAATGAAGACGAGACCTACAGTTTTACGTGGACTCCAATGATGTCTGTTAAGAAACCATTTAGAAAATTATTCGAGGTCAATGGGAATTGAACCCGGAACTTTTCCATTGATAGTTGCCATGAAGATTGATAAAGCTTTCACGCCTTAACAACCACGGCCATCGTGGCGATGTCTGTTTTTTCTTGTAACTAACTCGTAATTTTAACAGGGTTAGTGCAGAATGTTGGTAAATAATTTCCGCGACTTTCTCTGATTTTTGCCCAACTTCCCTGACCACACTCACGGCATATTTTGAAATTATTTTACTTCAATATTTGCATATAAGTTTAGTAAATAAATCATATAGCAAATATTTTTGCCTCATCTGCAGATGCACTCCTTTCATCATCGTACACGGGAGACAAACAAAAAGCAGGTGTATTTTAGTATACTACATCAAGATTTGATTTCAAATAAGCATTAATAAGATTAATAGAAACACACTTATTAGCGGATTTCCATAGGAAAAATGAGCTATTGCAGTGGCCCTTATGGTAAGACCCAAGGTCGGGAGTAGCAAATGAGCACCGATCATGGTTCACAGAACACGTTTTGGGGTGTAATTAAAAATCATATATATATGTATATATATCTATATGTACATATATATGTATATATGTGTTCGTACTCTAGCGCCCGCATTTTAAGTCCAATTTGGTTCAAATTCGGTTGTCTACGTCGCTCGGACGAGTTCGTTAGCCAAAAAAATCCAACAATCGGAAGCACGTTTTTTGACCGGAAGTAACTATTTTTTTGAGATTTTTCCTACGAGAATGAATTTGTTTTTGAGGTTTTTCTAAAAATATAAATGTAGGGTGTTATTCTGCACATGTTGTTTTCTACGCGCCCTTATAGCTCGCTTGGTTCCCCCAAAATCGATCAAAACGTAAAATACCATACAAGTACCCGGTTCAAAGCCGTGTGGTTGATTCTACCTAGGGGTTGGCGTGCGAAGCACGCAATGCATTGTGTATTGAAGATACTCCTAATATGCGGAATGGCTTGCGAAGCATTTTGCAGCTATTCAGCACCCATTTTCCAAATTGTTGGTTGAAACCCTAAAACATAGGCCTATAAACTCAATTTTGGAAATTTGCTCAACTCACGTCAGCGGTTCAGCTGCGTGGTCGAATTATTTTTTACTATTGTAGTTAAAATTTTCAAGAGAAACAATAAAATTGTTTGTTACTAGTGATCAAATCGATATAAGCTTTTTTTTATTTTCCTCTAAATTTGTTGTTTACGTATTCGTGAAATCAAGTAGGTCTTTCATGAAACGTAAATTTTGCTGGTGTAATGAATGAGCTATTTATTCATTATATTAATTAATTATCATTATTATTATCTTTACGAATTATATTATCATTATTATAAATTTTTAGTATTTGTACAGAATACACAAATGTATTAGAAAATAACTATATAAACTTTATTATAATTTTTTTAGTTATACCTATTTAACTCTAAAATAAAAAATAAAATAAAAACAATAAACCCATTAATCCTAAAAAATAATATATAGGCTACATATTTTTAAATGTTTCCTTTTAATGTGATGTATAGTACATATTTTTACAAGTAAAAAAAAGTACAACTCTTCTAGTATTTTTAGGTTAGTTACAATTTTTTTACATCATGACAAAACTGCAATGACAAGAGCTGTTTACTCGCTGGCCTTTTTAGGGTCGATTGTAATTTTTTCCTGGCCTTAAAAGAGTTAGGGCACGAATGTCTGAAAATTAATAATTTTCTGGAAAAGATTGAAAAGAGTTGCTCATTTTTAACACGAGCGAAGGCGGGTACGGCAGCTTGTTAGTAATACGCTGAAATATCGAGTGCGTTATTAACAGATTTGGAATTCAATCATCTTTGTAGGAGTGGGGCGAAACTCGATTCATCGATAAACAAAAGAACTCTAATCAGGGTCGATGCAGCACAAACAACTAGAGTTAAATGTGAATAAAAACAGTTATACAACAAAGCTTTATCGAATCCTAACCTTTTTGTTCCTTTCACCGAGGTAAAAGTCAGATTTGATCTCGACCGATGAATCACTGCTCTTTGTATACCATTTCCGCAGACATTTCCTACTTCTATCGAATCCAAATGGCAGTTGACAACAATTATTGCCGAGACAATGCCTTTCTGAGTGATTAATTATTTAATTAACTGGAAAATCATTTACAGCTGACAACGATGACGCGGGAGTTTTTAACAATCGAAATCAATTAAGGCTCTTTTGTACGGCCATTTTGGATCGCTACTGCTTTCAGCTAAAATGAATGTATATTGTACACAGGTATTTTATCTCAAATATTGATTAAATCTGTGAAATAATCATTTCATTTATGTACTTATAGGTTACAGACGGCTCCGATTCCAACTATAAACATCTTCGGCGACTCACCACACTCGCGGCAAAGCAAATGCAAACAGATATTTTCACGGAAATAACGAATGATTAGTACAGAGGTACTTGGATCGAGGTAGAGTGGGGGTAACGGTGACCTGGATCTTGGAGTAAGAGCGGTAGGACCACAGTTTTTGCTTAAATAAGAGGAATTATTTTTTTTATAAAAGAGAGATATCATAGTCCTATTGGTTGTTTGGATACTAAGACCACCCCCATTTTAAAGGGGTTTATGTTATGTAGTGAGTCCTAGGTTAAGCTAGTTATAATTAGTTGTAGCTCATAAACTGATGATGACGACTCAGTTGAAACCCGTTTGATTGTTAAACGTATGAGTGTAAAATTTATTGTTATTATTCTTAAATAATCTTTTTCTACTCGTCCATCTAAAAGTTTATTAATAAAAACAAAAATAGCTGTTTTGCAACATTTAGGCCTACGCCAACCGCCAGTTTTTTAAAATAACAATCGAACTGAACATTGATCGCAATCTGACGGCAGCATTTTACGTTCGATTTGGTCCTAATTTGATACGCGGGTTGGTTCTGTAAGTCGTTCGGACGAGTTCATCAGTCGAAAATCCAACAACCGGAAGCACGTTTTTTGACAGGAAGTAAACATCTTTTGAGATTCTTCGTACTAGAATCAAATTTATATCGAAATAATTCGACCACGCAACTGAACCGCTAACGTGAGTCGAGCAAATTTCAAAAATTAAGTTTATAGGCCTATGTTTTAGGGTTTCAGCCAACAATTTGGGAAATAGGTCTATTCACGACGGTGCTGAGTAGCTGCAAAATGGTTCGCAAGCCATTCCGCATATTGGGACTATCTTCAATACGCAAAGCATTGCGTGCTTCGCACGCCAACCCCCGTATTGGGAGTATCTTTAATACACAATTCATTGCGTGCTTCGCACGCCATTCCGCATATTGGGAGTATCTTCAATACACAAAGCATTGCGTGCTTCGCACGCCAACCCCGCGGTAGGATCCACCACATGGCTTTGAACCGGGTACTTCTATGGTATTTTACGTTTCGATAGATTTTGGGGGAACCAAGCGAGCCTATAAGATCGCGTAAAAAGACAAAATGCGCAGAATAACATTCTGCATTTATGTATGTAGAAAAAACTCAAAAACAAATTCATTCTCGTAGGAAAAATCTCAAAAAATATTTACTACCGGTGAAAAAAAGTACTTCCGATTGTTGGATTTTTTTGGCTAACGAACTCGTCCGAGCGACGTAGACAACCGACATGTGTTCCAAACTTGAAACAAATCGTACTTTAAATGCGGCCGCTATAGTGCGAACACATATATACATACGCATATATATATATGATTTTTAATGACACCTTAAAACGTGTTCTGGGGACCATGATCGGTGCTCATTTGCTAATCCCGACCTCGAGTCTTACCATAAGGGCCACTGAAATAGCTCATTTTTCTTATGGAAATTCGCTAAACTCAAGTCAGCGATTCAGCTGCGTGGTCGAATTGTTTTTATTGAAGATTCTCAAAGCTATATAATCACATATATTATTTCTCAAGGCCATTTCTGTCGGTACGCCATAGCTTCCTTAATACATCATCAAATTACATGAATGAGCCATCGTTTTAAAGCTTTCCTTAACCGCTACACCGGAAAATTATACAAAGTTCAATTATACGAAAAAAGACATAAAGAATCCAAAAGTAACAGTAATGTAAGATCAAGTAAGTTGTAGGGATATTTTCCTGGCGTTAGCAACACTGATGATAACAATACCCAGCTGGAGAGCTGCCGTTACGCCACTACATTGCTATTTTTAATTAATTGTAAGCGTGGTTATAAACAGCATTGTGGATACACTTATTTGTTGTTGTTTACCTTCTGCAAGTTGGTAAGTTGTTTAAAAATATATAATAACAATAACAAAATTATTTCTCTTTAACATGGATTAAAATTAATAATAAACTGTTAGTAAGTTAGAATGCGAATACTTCGCACGGGTCAGCTAGTAAAAATGAATTGCTGTTCCTTTGTAAGCGCATCACTTGAGAACGGCTGGACCAATTTGGATATTTTTTGTTTTAAAATGTTCGTAAAAGTCCGAACTAGGTTTTTGTATAAAGAAAAATTCGAAAAGTTTCTCGGAAAACATTCAAATTCGGGAAAACTGAACATCGTTTTTTCTATGAACTCAAGACCATAACTCACGAAAACAGCTGTTCTAATAAAATGCTTAGTAACGACATGTTTGTTTGGATTCATTACCATAGCAACTTATATAATCAGTTTATTATTTTTCAAAACCAACAGCATTTTTAGGTTAGATTGACCAACAAAGCAAACAAAATAAAAATCAACTAAAAATGCTTAGGCCTACTATATTTTAATTCAATTCAAACATTGGTTGTTACATATCTATTTATATATGTAGCTTCCTCTAGGGCCATAGATGCTCGATAAGAAAGGGTATAAAAAAATTAAAAATTTTAGGGGGGTTTGGGTGGGGTCAAAGTTACTAAATCACGATTTCTCTAAAACTACTGAGGATTGGAATGAAATTTGGTATGTAGGACTAAAGGTGCTTTCTAAGAAAAGTTTTCAAAAAAGTTTAAAACTTAGGGGGACTGGGGGTCACATTTACTAAATCACGATTTTTCTACAACTACAGATTGGAATGAAATTTGGTATGCAGCTTCCTCTAGGGCCATGGTGCTCGCTAAGAAAAGGTTTAAAAAAAATCAAAAGTTTAGGGGAGGTTTGGGAGTCAAAGTTACTAAAAATCCCCATAAGAAATACATAGTGTAATATATTTATTGATACAATATATTTTTTGTTAATATACACTTAACTTTGATTTGTCTATCCGTGCAAAGCCGGATCGGAACAGCTAGTAATTAGATAAAATAAATATCCTTTCAGCTGCTTGATCTAATTACATTTTAATTAAAGTTTGCCATCACAGACTTCTAGTTTAGTGCACTGATGTAGTTTGTGCAATTTACCTTTTCACTTTAGCATGATCGATAGAGTTGCATTCTCCCAATCAGTGCTAGTTAAAGTACGTTCAATGCCAATGATGAGGATGTTGGCTCTACGCCATGAATCCGTACGTTTTACAACGGATTAGTTGATATTTTCGGTTCGATGGTTATACAATGGTGCCGTTGATATCTTATAAATTGATTCTTGGTACAAGTTCAGATTGAAAAAGTTTGAGGGCTAATGAAGTGCAATCGAACGAAATTGGAACGTTGAAAGTTAAAAACAATTCGTGGAGTCCAACTTGATCGTCTGTAGTTTAGTAGTGTTATCAACGATGGACTTATTTTTACTCACATTATCGCTATAATAAATAGACTTTTGGGACACGTGGTATACTTTATGCGCTAAAATAAACAATTTTGAAATTTAAGGGTCTGTTGTAATGGCGGCCATCTTGGATTTGTAACCCGTAAGAGCAATGTTAAATTTAAAACCATTGATTTTCGTTTATTTTTTATCATACAATTTATTGTAAGGTCTCATTTTTACTTTCTCCACCCTATACGTAGTATATGGAGAAAGTATTGTTTTCTTCCAAATTTTCGAATGTGAATTTTTGATGGAATTATCTGTTTTGGTGCTCCCTGAACCCCCAAAAATTGTTTAGTGGAATTATCTGTGTTGGTGCTTCCTGAACCCATAAATATTTTTAGTGTAATTTTTTGTTTTGGGTCTCCCTGAACCCAAAAAGGTGTTTTGTTGTGATGTCTGTCCGTGTGTCCGTGTAAGGATGTGTACAGAGCTGGAGACCATACCAACGGTCCGATTTTGATGAAATTTGGTATGTAGGTGTAGTTCTGGAATATCTCCAGGCGTTTTTTTTCATTTTTCCAAATTTCTAAAGGGTTTTACCCCCAAAAATTGCAAAAAAACGGAGAAAAATCTAAACTTCTCAAAAACGGATCTAACGATTTTTATAAAATTTGGCTTATTTGTAGCCCTTAATGTACCCTACCATATGCAAAAAACCGAATCTTCCTAAAAATTCTCGTTTAGATAATAATAATAATAACTGATTTTTGGAGGTTTTTAGCCAAAAGGGTGTTGTTTTGCAAAATTCTCAAAAACTACTGAACGGATCGGAACGAAATTTGGTATCTAGCTTCCTCTAGGGGCATAGGTGCTCACTAAGAAAGGTTTTCAAAAAAAATCGAAATTTTAGGGGGTTTGGGGGATCAACGTCACTAAATCACGATTTCTCTAAAACTACTGAACGGATTGGAATGATATTTGGTATGTGGCTTCCTCTAGGGCCGTAGGTGCTGATAGGAAACGGTTTCAAAAAATTCAACATTTTAGGGGGGTTGGGGGATCAACGTTACTAAATCACGATTTCTCTAAAACTACTGAACGGATTGGAATGATATTTGGTATGTAGCTTCCTCTAGGGTCCTGGGTGCTCGCTAAGAAAGGGTTTGAAACAAATACGATATTTTTGGGGAGGTTTGGCGGGGGAGGGGGTGTAAGATAATAAAACTCCCCATAAGAAATACATAGTGTAATTTATATTCATTGATATAATATATTTTTTGTTAATATACATTTAACTTTGATTTGTCTATCCGTGCAAAGCCGGATCGGGCTATCTAGTATAATGTAATATAATATGCATGTGTGTCACATGCATCTAATATTTTCCATGATAACATTTTCCTACTTTTGCAATTCTAAATAACCACCTCCTATGCTACTCTTTCAACTGGGAGAAAGTATGTGGCAGTTATCTGGTACCGTTTATTACTATAGTCACAATACGCATCAGGTTCTCGTCTTAAATATCAAATGGAAGCCAATACGATGAACTTTAAAATGAGCTATCAAACATCTCTTTAGCACCATCGGTTGTGAATTTACGAGCATTTTTGTGACAAAAAATGTCAAATTCCGATATTTCCGCAATTTAAAAAAAATCGATATTAAGAAAACTACTGAAATAACGAATATGATAAAAATAGATTTATAATCTATTTAGTTAGTACAACTAATATACAATAAATCTTGTAAATCTGAGACATGCAGGTTCATAATTTATTTTTCATTGGGCGATTTGATACGGAATGACCCTACTGGTAAGACACGATACCGAGACTTCGTTGCAACTGCAGGTAAGCAGAGGTTTATTCCGAATACTCAAGTATGGAGTGCATTGCACCATTCCTAATTCATAATTTTACTTTCTCTCTATACTATAGTATAGAGAAAGTATAGTGATCGCAAAAAAAACGATGTTGAGATTTTTGTGGAAATATCCGTTTTGGGACCACTGAGTCCAAAAAAGTGATTTTTACAAAATGTCTGTCTGTATGTATGTCTGTATGTGTACAAAGCTAGAACGCAAACTATTCGATCGATTTGAAACAAATTTGCACCAGACATGTCAAGTAGGCCTGTACAGATGCACGAAAAACGGTTATGAACAATTTTGAAAAACAACCCCCTTTTTCGGCCAAAATACCCCTAAAAAATCAGTTATTATTTTTTTATAAAAAACGGCTCTAACGATTTTGATCAAATTTGGCTTATTTGTAGCCCTTAATGTACCCTATACCATATGCGGAAAACCGTATTTTTCTAAAAATTCTCGTGAGTAGACCTATTTCCCAAATTGTTGGTTGAAACCCTAAAACAGGCATTGCAGCGGAAAATGTACGTGCAATTCCCGAAATTTTGAATTTTTCAATTTTTTTTAATAATTCAATCTTTCTAGACTACTACGGGCATCTTACGTATGTAGGTCATAGAATAAAAATAGGTTGTAAAATATAAACTTAATTTTGGAAATTCGTTCAACTCACGTCAGCGGTCCAGCTGCGTGGTCGAATTATTGTTATTGCTAAGGTAATTTTTTGAGTGTACAATACGCATTTCTGTACTAACGAATCAGTAGTGTGTTTAACCTAATATATCAACAATGGGACCAAGATAAGTGTTGGCAGAGAGATTAAAGAAAAGAAAATACGAATCAAAGAACAAAATAATATTCGACAACAGAATCGATATAATGTAGCAAATACTCATTTTTGGGTTTAATTTATAACTCGATATATTTCACATGTTTTATTAATTTCCATTCATTCATAACGCATACGCCGTAAATCATATTCTAAGGTACATTTTAACCAGCTGCGTCACCGCATGATTTGGCGAGCAAAGCGAGCAGTGCGTGTAGTCTTTTTGTAAAATAATAATATCCACGTTGGGTTTTCAAATATTGAACCAGTCCGGTACTTTTTAGACACACTGTGAAACTACGTGTACCTAGATTGCCTACTCTGCGCCTGATCGATATTTCATTTACATTGCAAAAAAATAGGCAATTGGAGGCCCATACTGAGAGTCCAGCTTCGACTGTCCGACACTCGCAAATAATACAATATAACATGTATCCTATCTCGGCCTGTCTTCTGTCTGTCAGTCTGTATGTGATTTTTACGAATACCTTAATATCTCCAGAAACGGTTTAAGATATAATCGTGAAACTGGGTATGAAAATTTATCTATATATGGTACATTTTACTTAAGTCTCTTCTTTACCTTGAAGAAAACTCCCGAGTGTGCCGTATGATTTCAATACGAAAGGTTTGACTAAAGCCGCAAACTCGTTGAAACATGCATTCGTAATACCGTGTTTCGGATTCTATTTATAAATTAATAATCTGGGAAACTACTTTAAGTTATAAAGAAGGCTTTATATTTTTTACGTGTTAGCTTAAAATATGGAAATTATTGCTTAAAACGCCCAAAAATGCGTTAAAAGTAATCGATTTTTACTCAGTCAAACTGTTGATTAAAATGAGTTGCCGTCGATTTCTTTCAATTATGAGATATAAGACAAAAGCACAAAGCCTTTAAGAACAATTTAAGATGTTTCACAACTTTTTTTAGGTTGAATAACGGCGTCCGAAAAACGGTAGTACGAAGTGCATATTTTTGCTGTTTTACGCAAGGTATAGAAGACCCTTAAACATTGGTTTTCCTGCAACAATCCGTTTCAAAATGGCTGCAGTTGAAAATGTTCAATGTTGAATATTTAGAGTATAGATTTTACATGAAAACTTTATACTATTTTAAGACTAATCCAACGACATATAGTTTTTAATAATTGAATCATAAATAACGGAGAAAACTCAAACTTAGTGGCCGAATTCAGGGCTAAAAGGGGTGCTGAAGGCGGTTATATTAATGAAATAGTAACAAACAGCTGATAATAAATAAAATAAACAGCTGTTTTTTTGTTTTGTTTTTTTAACAAATACAAACAGCTGTTTTAATAATAAACTATCTGACACGTACGAATATTTAATGCATTGATTTCATCAAGTAAATTACGTTTATTTATTTACGTTGGTTTAATTTGATTTATTTGTGTGATAGATTACATATAATGTAAACAATCTAACTAACAGCTGTTATGTTAGTTAAACATATTGTTAATAGATGGCGCCTTTCATTAGGAATCATATGAAAGTTCTTCGATCTTTTTTTTTAACGAAAACATACATTTTAAGCTATTTGTCTATTTTTCGTCAATAGCGGGGAACATAAGCTTTAAAATTATGTTGGAATCATTAATCTTTACGAAGAATCAAGGGTCTTCTATACCTTGCGTAAAACAGCAAAAACATGCACTTCGTACTAGCGTGTTTCGGACGCCGTTTTTTAACCTAAAAAGTTGTGAAATATCTTAAATTGTTCTTAAAGGCTTTGTGCTTTTGTCTTATATCTCATAATTGAAAGATATCGACGGCAACTCATTTTAATCAACGGTTCAACTCAGTAAAAATCGAGTATTTTGAATGCATTTTTTGGAAGTTTTAAGCAATAATTTCCATATTTTAAGCTAACACGTAAAAAATATGAAGCGTTCTTTATAACTTAACGTAGTTTCCCCAGATTATTAATTTATAAATAGGATCCGAAACACGTTATTACGAATGCATGTTTCAACGATTTTGCGGCTTGAGTCAGGCCTTTTTGTATTAAAATCATACTGTACACTCGGGAGTTTTCTTCAAGGTAAAGAAGAGCCTTAAGGGAGACATGGCTTTGCCACAAAAAAACAAATTTCAGCAATAATATATAAGGATACTATTTTACAAACTACAAAATGGGACCGTTGTTGGTGCGAACTTCAGTAGTTGCTGATCCTAAAGGTAGTTGGTATTTATAACCGTTTTATTTTATCTTCATTGTTATAATAATTCTAGATACCAATAGTTTTGTTGTCAAGATTGTTTTTGCTCGCCAGTGACATGCATCGGCGTCGTTTCACGTGGGCAGATTACACGGACATTGATTTTATGTGTGGATTTGCCGAAGGAAATACAAGTTGAACATTTTCAACTGCCTCCATTTTGAAACGGATTGTTGCAGGAAACAAAATGTTTAAGTAAAATGTACCATGTTTAGATGAATTTTCATACCCAGTTCTGAAAAACATGAAAGACACAGTAATACTTGTATTAAAATATAAAATTATATTAGCTTAATTTTCTAAGTTTGTAATACACTACTTTCTATTTCTTGAATCTA
The DNA here is from genome assembly GCA_018207615.1 of Philaenus spumarius. Taxonomy (NCBI): domain Eukaryota; kingdom Metazoa; phylum Arthropoda; class Insecta; order Hemiptera; family Aphrophoridae; genus Philaenus; species Philaenus spumarius. Next base: position 27,353 of record JAGFPH010007078.1, on the reverse strand, counting down.
CATTAGAAAATTGCAACAATCAGATAATTTAACTCACTTTTAATTGTTAATACCAGCGCTTGACGATAGTGTCCGAACTACGCCGGACGGAACCGACTTAAATTGAACAAAAACACATGTTTCTTGAATGCATTTACATTCATTGCCATAGCAACCGATTCGATAACGGTGTTTCGTTACGCGTTACATTTTCTATTTGCCAACTCCTACCGCAAGCCGCGTAAAGGAACTTCGTTCCAAAAACAAAATGGCTGTTTAGTTCGTTCTTCAGAAGAAACTACTTAGGCCTACGATCAACAAACTATATATATATATATATATAAACATGCAATATACAGAAGTAAGAACATCCAGACATTATAAGAAGTTGGTTTTGACTGAAGTTTAAACCTGTAAACATAACCCCAAATTATAGTCTCCGCTCGGTTATGTTAAAGTATTACAGATGATGAGCGAAATCAGCTGTTATACGTCTGAAGTCGTCACATGCTCAATAACGTAACATATGTCTTCAAAAACGTCAGTTATTTTACACGACCATGCGCATTCGCAATTCTTTTTCTTTACTCAAGTACGGACGTACACTCTTAAGTGTACGCTGCTTGGTATAGTTGACGCTTGATATAAATTGTTTTTATAACTTTAGGTATCAAAATAACAGCAATGAAACAAACAGTAGTAAAATTGGTAAACATTTTTCGCAACCTGCAAAGCGTGGTCACCCTCTGCCAGCGGAACGAATCAACGCGTGAGCCGGACTGGAGGCGGAGGTGCAAACGAACTCTACTGATATATTTCGTACACGTAGGCAGCTATTCAGCGCCTTCGTGAATAGACCAATTTCCCACAAAGTTGGTTGAAACCCTGAAACATTGATCGAATTATTATAAACTAGCTGACACGTACGGCGTTGCCCGTGGTGGTTGGTATTTTCAGTCTTTTTAAAGTAATTGTATTCTTTTTAAGTGTTCAGTCAGTGAGTGGTATTTGGATTTTATATATATAGATTTTAAATAATAAAAGCACTATTGTCATAATAATAAAAGATCTGAAATTATGATTTTAGTAACTTTGATACCCTCCTAAAATTTCGAATTTTTTCAAACCCTTCTTAGTGAGCACCTATGGCCCTAGAGGAAGCTACATACCAAATTTCATTCCAATCCATTCGGTAGTTTTGAAGAAGTCGTTTTTTAATAACTTTGATCCCCCCAAACCCCCCCTAAAATTTCGAATTTTTTCAAACCCTTTCTTAGTGAACACCTATGGTACTAGAGGAAGCTACATACCAAATTTCATTCCAATCAATTAGGTAGTTTTGAAGAAATCGTTTTTTAACAACTTTGATCCCCCCAAACCCCCCTAAAATTTCCAATTTTTTCAAACCCTTTCTTAGTGAACACCTATGGCCCTAGAGGAAGCTACATACCAAATTTCATTCCAATCCATTAGGTAGTTTTGAAGAAATCGTTTTTTAACAACTTTGATCCCCCAAACCCCCCCTAAAATTTCGAATTTTTCAAACCCTTTCTTAGTGAGCACCTATGGTCCTAGAGGAAGCTACATACCAAATTTCATTCTAATCCATTTGGAAGTTTTGAAGAAGTCGTTTTTTAATAACTTTGATCCCTCAAACCCCCTAAAATTTCGAATTTTTTCAAACCCTTCTTAGTGAGCACCTATGG
>JAGFPH010007077.1:26897-38878 GCA_018207615.1 Philaenus spumarius | reverse complement strand
GGTGGTTACAGGGGGCAACTTTCATGTTTTAAATGACAACCCTTATCATGTGAGATGTTTCGTACTGGAAACACTTTTTTGGAGTTTTATCTAAAAAAAAATATATAAGGAGAGTATTATGCACAGTTTTTTTTCACGACCTTATATGGTCTGGTTCCCCAAAAATCGATAATAACGTAAAGTACCATAAAAGTATTTTACCCTGGGTAGCTTCTGATCCGAGGACGACGCTTGGGATGCAACCTAGCGAAGTGAATTTTTCGACACTCCCTGTATTTTTTACCTTTCACATTGTAGCCAAGTTTGGAGTCTGTAATAAAACAATTCTATACTAGCATATCAGTAAGGTACTGCTGATCAAACTTATGTTTCATTTAATTATTATAATTTCTGGTAAGTTGAAGTAGGGATAATAACTGAAATTCCTTCGATATTCAAAGTCCGATTTTGGTATTTAGTAATTTTAAGACAAGCAATGTCATCGAAAAATATATTTACAATAGGATACGTAATGTTTGGTTCTATGAAACAGATCTTAAGGGACCTCTTACTTCCATGGGTTTATTCACTCTGCATATACAAAATCTACTGATATATTTCGTACACGCTTGCAGCTAATCAATTTCCCAAATAGTTGGGTGAAAACCTTTGGATATAAACTTGATTTTGGAAATTCGCTCAACTCACGTCAGCGGTTCAGCTGCGTGGTCGAATTATTTTTAGTGGTATCTAAAAGTTATCGTTTTAACATTGGGAATATAGGCACTATGCGTCCCAGTTAAATAAAACATTTTGTTTAATGTTTCTTAATATTTATTATTTCTGTTACAGGTAAGCAGCCAATCTTTGTTGTCGTCTGAAGCTGGTATGTTGTAAAATTAATCTAGACTATGTCAATAAAATACATTAGACTATAAAGCTGGGTTCCTACGGTCGGGGTAGGTCAGGAAAATAAAAGTAGGGGGACGTAAAAAATCAGGGAAAGTCAGGCGAAATTGTTTCATATCATCGAGCCCCCGATGTAAAAACTGAGAAGTCTTTGCTCCAGCTTGCTGCAACACAAACTGTTGGAGCTGTTTTTTCTTCATGAGGACATCTCCAGAAGTTTGAAAAAAGTGGCGTAGTTTTTAAAAATACAGAAAAGTGTTAGATATAGAAAAAACTCCAAATAAACGGTACCAGAAACAGGCACATACTTTTTCAAAAACATATTTAAATTATTATTGGGAGTATTTTCAATGCACAATGCATTGCTTGCTTCGCACGCCAACCCCCGTATGTAACCCCAACTGTGACTTCATAAATGTATTAAAGTTAGGAGAGGGGATAGTACATTAAAGTAAGAGAGTAACTAATAAATATTATTATTATTAGCAAAGAGAAAACTATTCGATCGATTTCGAACAAATTTGTACCAAACATGTCAATAAAATTAGGCCTGGAACATGCACGAAAAAAGTTTTGAATTTTTTTTAAACAACCCCCTTTTTGGTTAAAAAAACCCCTAAAAATCAGTTATTATTATTATTAGCTGAACAAATATTAACTGATTTTTTGGAGGGGGTTTTGGCCAAAAAGGGGGTTGTTTTTAAAAAAAATTCAAAACATATTTTCGTGCATCTATACAGGCCTAATAATTGACATGTTTGGTGCATCATTTTTCGAAATCGATTGAATAGTTTTCTCTCTAGCTTTGTATACATTCAGACAGACATTTTGTAAAAACCACTTTTTTTGGATTCAGGGGTTCCCAAAACGTATATTTCCACAAAAATCTCAACATCGATTTTTTTGCGATCACTTTAATTTCTCTATACTATAGTATAGTGAGAAAGAAAAGTACAAAAAAATAACATCCATTAATTTTTTTTTCTTTTAAGTGACCATATGACGTGGTTTTAAAATTTGAGATTTTTAAATAAAATTTTATTTAATTTTTAATAATCTTTTTTTAAATTCAATTGAGCGTAGTTATGGTAAAATGTAAAATTTGAATTTTAGGATTGAGTGAGGCTTCTGATTATAGGGAATTTGGTGCAAGTTCAGTTGAATAGACTCGTTAAGTTGTAACACTGAAAGGTGAACACCTACTGTTTCCTCTCATTGTTTAACGCTATATTCTGAGGATATTAGTTCAAACTGAAAATCTTATATATTAAAAAATATCGGTATTTTTTTCCGAGTCCGTTTGACTTTTATACCCAACCGATGTTCATATTTGAAATCTTAAATTAAAGGTATGCATGCACTGATTTGCCTTAAAGCATCCGCATTCATTTATCTACCGCATAACTTGACTTATAATAAAACCAAAATTCCTCCCATACATTTCTTATGGAAATTTCAAATTTGCAGCATTTTCTTATAATTATTATTGTTTTTCATATATCATCGGATTTAATCCAGATACATAGTTAGTTTTTGTCTTGAAATACTCATTGAATTACAGGCTTTCATATGAAATAGAGATCATTCAAATCGGTCGAGTTTAAAGCGAGTTATGGACCACCAAACAACATAAATTTGAATTTTTTCTAAATTCAACTTTATTTAAAGATATATATCTCCAGTTCAAATTATGTTATCCAAAATGTATTTGTCTAAGAACCTTTAGTGGAGCACTAGCTTTCATTTAAACCATTAATTGTAGAGATCAAATGAGTTTCAAGCGTACAAAATTCATATTGATAAAAAAATGTTATTTCAATATTTAAAATTTAGTCGGAAAAATCTTAGGTTAGGCCTTGACTGATAAATTACCATTGCAATCAATTAAATAAAATAACAGATAAAACAGCTGTTTGTTATAATATTTCCATTAACAACTGATTTCACACTTTGAAGGAACTATTTGTATTTCGAACTTTTAGGTTAGGTATTTTTTTAAAGTATAGACCTAAGCCTTGCTGGTTCCTTTAACCTCTATTATTATAACTGCTGTTTTAAAATAACGGAATAATTTGACTTGAATATTTAACATTATTTACCATCTTAGTTTTGAGGTTATTTTTAATCCTACACTTTTATTATAAATACAACATAACATATTATGTTTTTAGAAAGTTCAATCGGGGGTTGCCGCGCGTAGCAAGCAGGGGTCTCCTCTAGTATAAAATTAACTTACACCTAGCTCTTAGCAAAATAGGCGTACCGAACACTTTTCTTCTTCTTTTTTGTTTTACAAACGTACTAATATAACCAGAAGTGTAATGTAACTGCTGATCGTAATCGTCGAAATAAAATAGGCAGTGGTAAATTCATAAGGTCATGCTACCGATAAAATGGACATTTCACTTTCATAAGTGTAAGTTGAGTTAAATTTATGTACTTTGCGATACCTCTAAAATGGGCATAGTGCTTTCTCATTTTTTTAAATCTCTAAAAATGCTAACTTGGTTGCTATGGTAATGAATGTAAATGCATTAAATAAACGTGTATTGGTTCAGAATAGGCCTGACATAAAATTATGTTGTTAAACTTTTAATACAAATTAGGCCTAGCTGTGTAATTTCAATATTTAACAACAGACATTACCATTATAACAAAGTAAGCCTTTCTCGAAGATTTTCAAGAAACCTGTGTCGTGGTTCAGTACAGAAGTGAAAACTGTCATGAATTTAAATCGTTGGTTATTTTGGTTTAATCCGAAATTTGATCATTATTTTTATCTTGTCCCATTTAAAATTGGAATTTACAAAATAAAAAAATAACATAAACATGATTGTCTATAGACGGCATTCTCAAGATTTTGTTTTTTAAATGTATCAGTACTGGGGCCATATATATTTGATAAAATTTAGCTTATTTGTAGCTTTTAATGTACCCTACCATGTGCACAAAACCGCATCTTTCTAAATATTCTCGTTTAGCTAATAATAATAATAATAACTTATTTTGGGGGTTTTTTGGCCGTAAAGGAGGTTGGTTTTCAAAAATTTGCTAAACCTTTTTTCGTGCATCTATACAGGCCTAATTGACGTGTTTGGTGCAAATTTGTTCGAAATCGATCAAAGAGTTTTCTCTCTAGATAATAATAATAATATTTATTAGTTAATCTCCTACTTTAATAAATCACCTCTCTTACCCCACCTACAATTATGAAGTCACAGTGAATCTGTTTAATAATGTAAATATGTTTGTGAGAAAGTATGTGCCAGTTCCTGGTACCGTTTATTTTATTAGTTTTACTTTCTCACTATACTATAGTATAGAGAAAGTATAGTGATCGCAAAAAAAATCGATGTCGAGATTTTTGTGGAAATATCTGTTTTGGGACCCCCTGAGTCCAAAAAAGTGGTTTTTACAAAGTGTCTGTATGTATGTCTGTATGTATACAAAGCTAGAGCGAAAACTATTCGATCGATTTCAAACAAATTTGCACCAGACATGTCAAGTAGGCATGTATAGATGCACGAAAAACGGTTTTGAAAAACAACCCCCTTTTTGGCAAACTCCCCCCCCCAAAATCAGTTATTAATTTTTTATAAAAAAACCACTCTAACGATTTTGATAAAATTTGGCTGATTTGTAGCCTTAATGTGCCCCTACCATATGCAAAAAAACAGCATCTTTCTAAAAATTCTCGTTTAGCTAATAATAATAACTAATTTTTAGGGGGTTTTTAGCCATAAAAAGGGTTGTTTTAAAAAAATTTCAAAACCTTTTTTCGTGCATCCATACAGGCCTAATTTAAATATGTTTGTGAGAAAGTATGTGCCAGTTTCTGGTACCGTTTATTTATCTTGTAACTGAAAAACTATTGCTTATAGGCCTAATTACAAAGCAAGCTTTCTTTCTGCTAAAACTACATTAAATCCCCTAAAATTTGCACACCTTAGTCATTTATTTTGGCCAAATAGTGTAGCCGCTAGAGGGCGTTGTAATTGTATGCCATATTACGCGAAACCGCCAAGTCAAGAGTCCTTCACCCAAAGCTCTGTATACCTATACTATCACTATAAACAAATATTCTACAGCCCACATTTTTATTTTAGAGGTATCTTTGTAAAGGGTTTAGAACTAAATTTTGAAGTGAAATGAAGTAATGTTTTGTCCAAAGTAAACATTTGAAATAATATTTGGGGATAACAGCTATTTTGAGTATGTTTATATAAAAATGAATGTTTCTTTGTCCTCTATAGACTCAAAAACTATTCGACAGATTTCGCTAAAAACTGCTCACTTCATCCATATCAGTGCCAGGAGAGTTTACACGTTACTCTACAGTCTAAAGGGTTGAAATAAGGGCTGCTACCCGTATACAATAAATGTAAATTAAACTAACTTCCTACAAAATATAAAGCTAAAATAAAATTACGTAATAATATTTTTAAGGAATATGCAAAACCATATGCAATTTCATTACTCAAGTCAAAGGAATGAAATGAAATAACTACCCTTAAATGTGAATAATAATCCACTTACTTCTTCTATATTCTTAAAAAATTACTCAACTAATTTCACTAAAATTTCACAATTTACACTGTATTAGTACAAGGATTATTTAGAGAATATTGTCACTGTAGTAAACATATTTAAATGGAGTTTAGCTACTCGTATACAATAAAAATAAATTGCACTAAACTTTTTCATACTATAAATCTGTAATAATTATTTAATATTATTCTTAATTGATAGAAAAAACATTTCCGATTTAATTACTTAAGGGTCGGCTCTAGCTGTCGGCCATGTTGGCCAACACTCCATAAGACCAATGTTAAATTAAAATCCAAATTTTTCCTTTATTTTTGATCGGAAAATTATAAACGATATGTCATTTTAAAGCTATGGTCAATATGCATGCAAATGGATTTTTAAAAATAAAGAAAAATATTTTGTTTAATATTTATTAACAATTTAAAACACTGATTTTTAATATTTTTTTATGTTGTCACTATTAATTATAGCGAAAAACTACCAAGCCATTCGCCTGAAGAATTTCGTCCCCCAGATTTTGGTATTTTTTAAAAAACGCTATTTGAACAATTGCGGGTTTTAAATGGATTTAGGCTGAGCAATGTCCGTGTAACCTACCGCCGCTATAGGGTGATTTTAAATATTTTTTACGTTGTAACTATTAATTATAGCGAAAAATTACCAAGCCATTCGGATGAAGAATTTTGTCCCCAAGAGTTTGATATTTTAAAAAAAAACGCTATTTGAATAATTGCGGGTTTTAAATGGATTTAGGATGAGCAATGTCCGCGTAACCTACCGCCGCTATAGGGAGTCGCATGTTGCTTTCTGTTTTACTAGAGCCGACCCTTAAGCGAAAGGGATTAAGTGGGATAACTACCCTTAAAATTCAATCAAGCAATATCGAAGCATTGCCGGGTCCACTATTTTGTATAAACAAATTTCCAACCACTTTTGGTGGAGATTTTAATATGTTTTTTGCTTTAAGATTTAAAAAGTTCTCTTGGGACAATTTTTTTCGGAATCCTCTAAATAGACGTTTAAACGATAACGTGCAAGAGCAGTAAAACAATTGCAGAAATCTAATTGCCACTTGTACGGTTAAAGCCGGTAAAGGAATAAAATCATTACTGGATTCAATCAACGGTCAATTGTTTTTACTTCATATGCTCTCATCCATTCAGGTCCATCCCGTCTCTCGCTTGTTAGAAGGGTTGAAACCGCCCTTTGTCCGAGCATAGAAGGCGCTCGTACGCAATTTGTTTAAACAATCAACCGGTCTGGGTCGTATCTACGCGGCGTTGGAATACTAAGTCACACCAAGGCCGCGTGTATTGATCGCATCTTCAGCAAGCCGACTGAAGGCGGGATAAAGTTCTAAGGCATCGCTGCAACTCCGTCTGTTTAGGCGATAGGAAAACGATTTTGTTTATTTTTCAAACGTCAACTGGTTCGACGAAAAAAGAGAAAAAGTCGGCTTTCAAGACTGAATTCTTGTTTAATTTCGGTCGAAAATAAAACACCACAAAATACTACCTTTTGTCCAATACCAGGACGAAATAGTCCCTACAGTCCTCTTCGATGTAACTTGTCTTTCATCGATTCATCGAATCGTATAAAAAAAAGGAGTCGTGGGACTGCCGACAGAAGTGAAAACTGTCATGAAAGTAGACAATCTTGTTTATATTATTTAAAAATTTTTAGATTTCAATTTTAAATGTGACAAGATAAAAATAACACAACTTACAAAATGAGGAAGCATAATGTCTATTTCAGAGGTATTACCAAGTAAACAGTTTTAACACAATTTATGAAATGAGGAAGGACGATGTCCAGTTCATAGGTATTACCAAGTAAACCGTTTTAACACAATTTATGAAATGAATAAGCACACTGTCCATTTCTGAGGTATATACTCTGCTATATGCACATGTGTACTATACATAGTAGAGCGTGACGATAAAATCCGATTCACCATTGCCAGCAATTAAAAAAAACATTTTGGACGCGGTGCGCCTATAGAAGTTTTTACTTCAAAAAATCACCATGAACAAAAAAGTCAAAAATCCTCATGACATATAGGGTGTTCCGTAAGAAATTTGAAAGTTGGCCGCCATATTGGAAAATGGTTGCTTTTTTATAAACATTTTTACATATTTTTTCGATTTCTCAAAAAAAGCAAGGTTTACAGTTTAAAGTTTGCTGTATGATTTATAGTTTACAAGATACATATGGGGGCACATGTAAAAAAATATCCTGTATAATGGTCCACTTCAATCCGTGTTTTATTAGCGAATTTCCGTAGGAAAAATGAGCTATTCCAGTGACTCTTGTTGTGAGACCTAAGGTCGGGCGGGAATGGTCAATGAGCACCCAGAACACGTTTTGGGGTGTCATAAAAATTGTACATATATATATGCTTTGGACGGGTAGACAAATCTCAAGTTAAATGTATATTAACAACAAAAATATATCAATAAATATATAACACTATGTATTTCTTATGGGGATTTTTAGTAACTTTGACCCCCCAAACCCCCTCTAAAATTAAAAATTTGTTGAAAATCTTTCTTATCGAGCACCTAGAGGAAGCTACATACCAAATTTCATTCCAATCCATTCGATTATTTTTTTTTTAGTAACTTTGAACCCCCCAAACCCCCTAAAATTTCAATTTTTTTTTAAACCTTTCTTAGTAGCGAGCACCAGAGCCCTAGAGGAAGCTACATACATACCAAATTTCATTCCAATCCGTTGAGTAGTTTTTGAGAAATCGTGATGAGTCAGTGAGTGGTATTTGGCTTTTATATATATATAGATGTGATGAACACAGAGGGATGCAACAGTACCGCAACCCCTTCCTAAGTTTAAACCTGTTGTACGTATTAACTCCAAACTTTCAGGAAGTTATATTTTGCAAGTTCTGCACGCTTTACCTTTATTCAGTGCGAGGGGGTTGCAAGTCAACATTTTAAATAGTAACCCTTATTGTGTGATACTTGAAAACCCTCGTTAAGGCGAGAAAATTGGTGTAAAGTAATCCGATACCCCAATCCAAAATGGCGGAACCAAGAAGTTCAGATTTTTCCATTTTTCTACGTATTGTACTCTACACAATTAGATGTGAATTCATTTTAAGATACAGAAAAACATTGCACAATTTGAGTAGGCCTCATTTTCATAAATACGACAAAACATTCTTGTTAGTTATTTTTTTCTAAATAATTAAGGTAGATTAAAAAGGTTAACCAAAAAATCGGTAGCATGTTTTTGACAGAAAATAACAGTTTTTTGACATTTTTCATACTAGAATGAAACGTTGTTGGGGTTTTATTAAAGTATATGTATACAGGAGATTATTTGCAAATTTTCTTTTTTTACACGACCTTACGGCCCGTCTGGTGAAAACGCATTTATTGGATTTTGTGATTTGATGTTTTTGTTATTTTGTTGTTGCTATGTTTTAGTTTTCTTTTCTGTTTTATACCTAACTATATATTATTATTCTTTAGTTGAAAGTTTAAGGTGCTATCCGGGGTTTTTTTTGTTGTTGTTAAATATTTTAATATTTGGACAAATTTTATGTGAAATAGTTGTATTTTTCTATTGTTAATTATTTTTAGTCTTCGTTGTAATAAGTCATCGTTTTTTGTTAAATTCGTTCAGATTTTCTTTCCTTTATTAGTTTTCATTGACGTTATGATCTGTTTTGTTTTGGTGTTTATGTTACTTTTAGGAGTCGGTTCTACAGTATGTTTCACAAATTTCTTTAAAAGATTAAATAAACATATGTCTTAAAACATAGGTACATATGTATTATGTAACGAGTGCGATAAAATACAGATTCGCTTGTGTGTATTTAAAAAAATTTTAAAGTCAAACGTTAAACTTACAGAAGCCAAAGTATTTTCCTTTTTAAGGACAAACAAAATGTGTGTTTTCTGTAGCTGAAAAGACAACCCAGTTGTTTACAAAACATAATTTCTCTAAAAAACCGTGTTCAGTCTGGAACCCATTTTTGTTTGGAACCCAAGATTACTCTGGAACCTAAGCTTACTCAAGATCTAAAGTTAAAGATAGAACCCAAATTTATAATGGAACCCAAATTTACCGTAAACCCGAACTTAATCTAACGTTAAAGTTAGTTTGGAATTCTGATTAAAAAAAGAAGAAAAAAACGTGTTTTACCAAAAAATAAACACCGTAGGCTACGTCAATACATTTCTATTCTAACTGTGCCATGTCGAACACTATACGTCTAACGGCGTTTTTATTTAAATACTAGCTGACCCGTACGGCGTTGCCCGTGGTTGTTGGTATTTTCAGTCTTTTTAACGTAATTGTAATTCTTTTTAAGTGTTCGTTGAATACCTGTGCGTATCCTACTGTGGTCATGAAAAAAGTCTACGCTATTTAGGAAAGCACTGAAAATTGTATTCCTGTAAACTACTATCTAACATGAAAAAGATTTAAATATATCGTTTTAATTTATAGGTTTTACTAAGTTTGACTTTCACTTAATTTCATTGACAATGTTGCGAGCACCTACGGCCTTAGAGGAAGCTACGTACCAAATTTCAACCCAATTCGTTCTTATAGGGATTTTTAGTAACTTTGACCCTCCTCCCCAAACCACCCTAAAATTTCGAATTTCTTCTAATCCTTTCTTAGCGAGGGTTTAAATTAGCTGGGGGTCGTAGAAAAGATATTTGAATCACTTTGTAACATCCGCGTTAATTTAGGATGTAACAAACTGGTTCAAATAGAGTTTGTAATTTTAAATGTATAGGCCTAATAAGTATAAGATATATATATTGTTTAGTATTTAAATATACAATATACAGTATATATCAAAATAAAGCTACGAATGTGATATTTTAATGGCATTTAGTTTAATTATCTGAATTAAAAAGGTTTGTTTAGTTTTCAATAAAATATGTTTAAACTCGTGTATGTTTATGGTTATGCATGGTGTCAAATAATTTGTTTGTTATTACTATTATTGATAGCGAAAATATGTTTTGAAAAGTATTAAAAACTTCATAGTTATGATATATTTTATATAAACAATATTTTAAGCAGCATATATCTAAGTAGGCCTATATAGATATTTAATAACCAATGTTTGAGTTGAATTATAATTCTGTAAGCATTTTTATTTGTGTTTGTTTATAGTTTTTCAATCTAACCTTAAAAAGCTGTTGGTTTTGAAGAGTATTAAAGTGATTATAAATTTGCTAAGTAATGTTGCTATGGTAATACATGTAAACAAACGTAAGCTTTTTATACGAACAGCTGTTTTTGTGAGCTATAGTTTTGAGTTCATACAATAAATGCTGTTCAGTTTCTTCAAAATTTGAAATTTTTTCGGGCAACTTTTCAAACTTTTCTTTACGTATAAACCTTCTATGAACTACTACAAACATTTTAAGACCAAAAATAGCCAAATCGGTCCAGCCGTTCTCGAGTTTTAGCGAGACTAACGAACAGCAATTCATTTTTATATATATAGATTGTAGTAAAATGTTGCAAAATAATCAAAAGCCAAAATTGATCAGAAATACTTTTAAAGCACGTTACCGGGTTCAAATCAATGTAAAGGATTTTAGAGCGGGGCAGCTTCTCATCCGACGTAGAAGCGAAGCAGTCCATAATCCGAGGCCGCAAGGTCGGGGTGCAAACTCACTTTGCGAGTTTTTCCGCTGCGAGCGGAATTAATTTGACTTATATATTTCGTACACGTTGCAGATATTCAGCGCCTCCTTGAGTAGAACAATTTGTAAATTTGCTCAACTCTAGTCAGCGGTTCAGCTGCGTGATCCAATTATTTAAAAAATATGTCTCGTCTAAATACTGCTGGGACCGCAGCTTGCACTTGACGTTCACCCAGAGGCTACACTGGAACCACTTTTTGTGGTCGACTAAAACTTTTAAAACCCTTCCTTACGCACAGCCGTATAAATACACGCGACGCGACGGTTATTCAATACGGCGTAGAGAACAGGTGTTATCACTTGGAAGCAGATGGTTGTAAATCAAGCAGAACGGTCTGCGCATGCGCCAAGCATTGTTGTTTGAACCGTAGTAATTAAATGCGCAGAAACAAACAAAACCTGGCAGCGGATTGTTTACATTAAGGTTGCGAAATGCGGAGTTGTAAAGATTTAAAAGTCAATCGTTTGCGTCCATGCGTTTCGTAATATGAACAGTTTGTCTGTTACAGTTAAACGCAAAGTGGTTTGGCGGAGTAAGGAAAAGTTTAGATCATAAGAAAATAGTTAAGAAACATACATTTTACCTTTAATAATTCTACCACTCAGCTGAACCTCTGACGTGAATTGAGCGAGTTTCCAAAATTAAGTTTATATGTTTTAGGGTTTCAACCAACTGTTTGGGAAATTGGTCTACTCACGAAGACGCTGAATACATGTGTGTACTCGGCTCCCTCGCAGCGGCTTCGGGTTATGGACAGCTTCGTTTCACTGGCGGCGGCATCGGGTTATGGACAGCTTCGTTTCACAGGCTGCGGCCTCACGTTATGGAATGCTTCGTTTCGCTCGCAGCGG
>JAGFPH010007077.1:8026-18757 GCA_018207615.1 Philaenus spumarius | reverse complement strand
TTGTGTATTGAAGACAATCCCAATATGTGGAATGGCGTGCGAAGCACGCAATGCTTTGTGTATTGAAGACAATCCCAATATGTGGAATGGCGTGCGAACCATTTTGCAGCTATTCAGCACCGTCGCGAATAGACCTATTTCCCAAATTGTTGGTAGAAACCCTAAAATATCGGTCTATAAACTTAATTTTGGAAATTTGCTCAACTCACGTCAGCGGTTCAGCTGCGTGGTCGAATTATTGTATAATGTAGTTAAATGTGATTTAGTTCTTATCGCTTGAATAATATCATTTGTATGAAGCCAACAAAACTTGCACACTGGTGCCACAATAATTATGATTAGTACCTAAAGAAAGTATTAGAACACCAGCTGTTTGTAGCCAGTCATGAATCAGGAACTGCAATTCATCAACCGGCACAATAATATCGTACGGCAACTCGGACGTAAAGATTAAGGCGGGTTACACACTAAAGTGGCAACGCATGCAGCTCACTGCAAGTGTCAGGTGGCTGCACGCCAGGCGAAAACCAACCAATGCTTTTAAATGGGACCCTACACACTGGGTGGTGTGGCGCATCTTACGTGCCTCGCGCTGCGTCACGCACCTGCTACACGCCAATGCACTCTCTGGCCTACATTTTTCTCCATTTGTTTTGTTTCGTCAGTGGTCAGTTCAGGGTTGATTTGTGTTCCACTCAATTATTGTGAAAGTATTACCATTGTATTTCACATACAATGCCTTTATTGGATAATGACTGTGCAAACGTAACCTTTGTTCAGGCTGTGGAAAAGTTTCCTGTGTTATATAATTATAACTAGGGGCTCTGCCCCTGGACGCTTCTCTCGCAGTTGGAAAATTCGCTAAAGAATATCGTTAATCTGTGGCTCGTTTGTACATCGGTTTGTAAAATTATGAAACCAGGCTTAAATATATTTACAGTAATTACAAGATTAATTATAACCTCAAATACATGCTTTAGAAACGTGAGTGGCTTTCATTACGATTTTAGTCCTAGTTCTACTATCTTCTGTGAACTAAAGTTTTGAAACCAGGCCTAAGTATATAGTAGTAAAAATTATTGCAGGATTAACATAACCCCAATACTATGTTTCGGAAATAAGCCAGGCCTATATTACAAAATTGACTGTTAGAATTTATCCATCTTTGCCAAGTTTACTTTTTTTTTTTGACAAAATAAATTGTTAAATCAGGCCCAATTGATTCTAATCCTAACGTGCTAAAACAGTATAAATTAGTTTGTTTCTTAACAGTAATTAAAAACTATCCAATGAACAGCTGATTTTGGATAGTACTCAATCTCATGACTTGTTTATAAACAGCTGTTTTGATTGCTTTATTTACTACTAGGGGAGACCCCTGCGTGCTTCGCACGCCAACCCCCAATGGAACCTTCTAAAAACATATGTTATGTTTTATTTATAATAAAGTGTATTTTTAATAAAACCTCAAAACTAAGATGGTAAATAATGTTAAATGTTCAAATTAAATTATTTCTTATATTTTATAACAGCAGTTATAGTAATGGTTAAAAGAACCAGCAAGGCTCAGATCTACACTTTAAAACCCTAACCTAAAAGCTGGAAATACAAAAATAATTGCTTAAAATTTTAAAATCAGCTGTTAATGGAAATATTGGAGCTAACAGCTATATTATCTGTTCAATTGGTTGCTATGGTAATAAATGTAAATACATGTGTTGATTTATCATTCTGGGCCTAACCTAAGAATTTTTTCCGACTAAATTTACAAATATTGGAATAAAAAAAGGTTTTTATCGAAATGAATTATAGCCTATGTTACTCAGGGATAGTGTAGCTTTTTATTAGTAAAACTGTTTTTTCAATCGGTTTAGTAGTGCCAGAGATTACCCCCTACATACAAACAAACAAACAAACACACAAACAAACAAACAAACTTTACCTCTTTATAATATGAGTATAGATTTCGTTGTTATTTTGTAACCAACATGGCAACCCATAAGACCCCATGTTAAAATTTTTCCACGAAATACAACTATATGGGTGTACTTAAAAATCAAAACTACACCTAATACAAAATTTCTTTGAATTCGTTGGAGCCGTTTTCGAGATCCGTGACAAATACAAAGATATAAAGATACAAAAATAGATACAAGAATTGCTCATTTAAAGTACCGTAATAGGATTTAAAAGAATATAGCAACAGAATCGAACAGGATAAGGCATGGGGGGACTCGCTGAAAAAATTTGTGCAACAGATGTTATATGTAACTTTTAATAATTACATCAGTTATTTAAAGGAATTCTTGCTTCTAACTTAAGTTTTTAAAGATCGTACAAAAGAGTTCCAGAAATATTCTTAATAGGCTAGTATCAATTTGAGTTTTACGTGAGGCTGAAATATTGTTATATTTTTTGTTTTTGTTTTTACGTGTTTAACATTTCTTTTTCTCTCTTTTTAGTAGCCTATTTCATGCTACTAGAAGCGTGGTTTTTTTTATGACCTGAGTCCGAGTTATGATTTTTGTCCGAGTTTATCGCCCTTCTACATATAATACTCGGTATTCATATAACTAATCTATAACGGTAACCACAATTTATGTCAAGGTTTCGGAAATTTGTATCTTTTATGATACAGTGACTTTTCACTTTAAAGCACAGAATATTAAAAGTGTATTTTTCCATACTATAAAACTTGTGACATTTTTCTTCATGCAGTTCCAACTCTTTCGTCACCACAAATTGACTTGATTGTCCATTGTTCTTCCAGAAAGAGAGAATATAGTGTTGACGCGGTATGCCTATCCTTTTTTTGCGCATTCGTGTTACAACTACAGCTAACAACAGGAACAACTCGTCTTCATTTGTTGACATTTTTGACCACACTGATGATGGTCAGATATAAATGTACGGCCACGTGGCGTCATTCCAGTGTGTAAGCTCCTTGCATCGTACTCGCGGATGCACTTGCACGCCGCAAGCAGTGTGCCTCCGCGTGGCAGCCACGCCACTTCAGTGTGTAACTCTGCCCGACTTGGAGCAGAAAGCAGACAACACACTTTGTCGTATATACAACATAAACAAAACCGATTAGGCTGACCTTTGTTCCCATCCAGTTCTTAACTATTTTCCCCACAAAATAATTATTTCCCCTGGCCAAAATTTCCCCAGCCCAACCTTAATTTCCCCCGTACCTCGTTCGGGCAGTCGAACGTATTCATTTATCCCTGGAGGAGCCTTTACCTTATTTGTAACAACTTGTTACAGACTTAAAACTAACACGCATATTTATATTCAAACACTGGTAGCTACAATGGAACTAACTTATAATTAAAAATGGTATCAGTTAACTGACACAAACTTTCTCCCAACTTACTGAAGTCAAAATAATATTGTTTTTAATCATTTTATTTAAACTACTTTTTAGAACAAAACAAAACAATAATGTTCTACCTACGTCAATCGTATAAAAAAATTATTGTCCCTGGCGGGATTCGATCGCGCGACCTTTGAATTACTGGCCGTGCTCGCTACCGTGGTGCTACCCCGTGCGGCCGCTGCGCTGCTGCGATGCTAGATTGACAACACCAACTTGTTTATTTTTAAACATTTCCCCATAATTATAAAACGCCGAAGTTTTGATAAAAGCGGGTGGTGTCATTTTGTTTGGCATCTTAAGCACTATAAATACTGAAAATTTTATCAAAATCGTTAAAGCCGTTTTTGAGAAATTAGCATTTTGTTGTTTTTTATGGGTTTTTAGGGGTAAATTACCCTTAAAAATTAAAAATTCAAAAAAATTAAAAAACGCTTGGAGATATTAGGGTTTAGTACCTACATACCAAATTTCATGAAAATCGGACCAATAGTGTCCTATCTGGTCGTGTATACATACAGACAGACAGACACCACTCTAAAAACACTTTTTTGGGTTCAGGGAGCACCAAAACAAAAAATTCCACTAAAAATATTTTTGGGTTCAGGGAGCACCAACACAGATAATTGCACTAAACAATTTTTTGGGGTTCTGGGAGCACCAAAACAGATAATACAACTGAAAATTCAAATTCGAACATTTTTACGAAAACAATACTTTCTCCATATACTACGTATAGGGTGGACAAAGTAAAAAAAGAGATTTTGTTTGAAATTTTAAATAATTTGATCACGCAGCTGAACCGCTGACGTGAGTACAGCGAATTTATAAAATTAAGCTTACGCTTCAGGGTTTTAACCAATATGTGGGTTATTGGTCTACTTACGAAGGCGCTGAATAGTCGCCTGCGTGTACGAAATGTATTAGTAGAATTTGTTTGCACCTCAGCCTCCAGCCCCGGCTCATGCGTTGCTTCGTTCCGCTCGCAGGATGCTCTTATGGTATTTTACGTTTTGATAAATTTTTGGAGAACCAGGCGGATTATAATTTCGTGTGCAGAATAATATCCTATATATTAATTTTTTTAATAAAACCCCCAAAAAGTTGTTTTCTAGTAAAATTATACCTTCAAATTTTCCTATCTGTATCTTAAGTAGTTCTTGCTCTACATTGATTCTATGGCAATTGATCATTTAGTCAGGACATAGCCTTTTATACAGGGTGATTCAGATCTATACGGCAATGTCTCGGTACCTCATTCTATGACTAAAAATAAGAAAACATGTTCATATAAACATAGCCCCGAAAACACTTAGTTTTCCATATATCCGCCATTTTGTTTTTGTTCATAAAATAATTTATATCTAGAGAAATGTTTGACTGACTGAGTTGAAACTTGGGATGAAGTTTAACCTAAAAATGATCTCAAGAAAAATAAGCGATTATATCCAATTATGCGTTTCAAAATGGTGGCTGTTTGAAAATTTCAAACCTAAATTACTCAAAATCCGTAAATTTTAACGAAAGATGTCAATGCACCTTTTTCTAGACCTTTTGATTCTTTATCGGATGGTGTACCTAACTGTCAAACCAATCGGATGAAGGGTAGTAGTTAAGTTAAAGGTATTAACTGCAAATGTACATACAGTATTGTTGTGTTTACTGTGTTGTTATAGGGTTGAACAAAACAATTATTACACATAACTGAACTATTATACTTCATCCGATTGTTTTGGCACTTACACCGTCCGATAAGGAATCAAAAGGGCTACAAAAAAGATGTCTTGAGATTTTTCGTTAAAATGTACGTTTTTTGAGTTCTTTAAGTTTTAAATTTTCAAAGAGCCACCATTTTGAAACGCATAATTGGATATAATCGCTTATTTTTCTTGAGATAGATCATTGTTAGGTTAAACTTCATGCCAAGTTTGAACTTAATTAGTCAATCCGTTCTCTAGAAATGAATTATTTTGTAAAACAAACAAAATGGCGGATATCGGGAAAACGAAGCGTTTTCGTGCATATGTTTATATGAACTTTTTTTCTTATTTTTGGCTATAGAATGAGCTACCGATACATATAGTTCTGAACCATCCTACATAATATAGATTTAATACTGGAGTTCTTAGAATGTTGGAGCACGTTCGCTCGTATCTTAAATTTCTCTTATTGTTAATTATGTAGGCTGTATTCATGAAGGTGCTTCGACACTTATGTTTTCGCCTAATGAATACACTTTCATGTATGCTGACAGTCAGACCGTGGAGTATACGGGTTTCCGTCATGTTTTATTTAAGTTATGCGCATACATTTGTGCGCCGCACTGTTATATAGGAAGTGACGTCACGCGCTGCCGTTACTGATATGGATAGGAAGTACGGTTTTATGATAACAAAGTAAACGCTCTGTTGTGGTGTCGATGACATTGCGAAGCTGTTCTCTATTACATTGGACGAAAATTTTATCGTGGGAAACATTGGTATCTATGAGATAAAATGTTCCGACCTAGTAGTCTTCAATCCAAAAACGTTATGACAGCTTCAGGTACTACCAAGAACAGATTTTTTCATTTAATCATTTTATTCTAGAGAGCTCTTTGCGTGCTCCGCACGCCTACGCTGGTCCCATTTTCTAATTAGGCCAAGTAGGCCGTGGTATAAACTGTTTCTAAATTTGCTAAGTTGGTTGCTATAGTTTTTTAGATGTTCCTGTAAATGTTGTTAAAATATTATTATTCAACCTTTCTATTTCTAACAATAGTGAAGCTAAAAATGAAATCGAATGTAAAGTGTAATTAGTTGGGGTTTCGGCCTTGGCAGTAAAAACTGATGTCAAAAGTAAACGGAACTTGCAGGTGGGATCAAGCAAGCACTTGTCACCAAGAGCCAGCCCAACGCAGACAACTGCAGCCAGTTTGGTTCAACAAAACCAAAGTAACATGTTCCCAATTTCTGCAGATTTGTAGGGGCGTTTTTACCTAGAGTGTCTTCTGGAGTATTTATGGGCAGGTCGTTTGTGTTTCCTGGGAAGCACTCAACTTTAAAACTGTACTCTTGCTGCAGCAATGGGTAACATGTTACTTTGTTGTTTTTTTTCATCAAACTGGCTAAGTCTACACTTTTGACATTTCTTATTCGATTTTATTTTCTACTTTCGTTTCGTCTTGCGTCTTAACGCGCGCTTGTGGAGCATGCTGCATCAGTGTCTACATATACGCGTTAAGGCATGTCGCACACTGGATCCGCTCCGTTCCGTCCGCTCCGCTCCGTCCTTTCCGCCAAAAATCGAAAACCATGTAATCAAATGTGGAACTGCACATAGCATCCGCTCCGTCCGTTCCGTCCGCTTCCGCTACTTTTCGAAGAGCGAGCGATTTTTGGCGGAAGGCCGGAAGCGCCGCGCATGCGCAGTGTACAGATAGACAGTTAGTTGTATTGTGCAATTGAACTCGGGCGGTAATAGGTAATATATAGGCCTAATTCAAATTTTATTTACCTCTATAATTCAAAGTCTCGATAATTCAAACTTCCTTTAATTCGAAAAAAATACTTTCCCTTAGATTTCGAATTAGTGAGTTTCTACTGTATTATTTAGTATCATTTGAGTTTAAGAAAACATTTATTTTTAAATGAAATAATTGGACAACATACTATACATCAAATACCAAACAATTTTGGTGTTGTAGACAATTACCATGAAATTATGTTTTCAGTTTTTGTTTATAACGCTGTTATCCCTGACCTATAGAAATGAAAAAAAAAACATTTTGTTTGTCATTAAAAAAGAAAAATATTTTATCTATTTTTTTTGCAAATTTAACAGTTTTTGAGAGATTCCACAGTAAACATTTTGTATGGCTACCATTTTGAAAGTAATAAAAATAAAGTCTTTATGTTTGGTACACTTCTAACAGTAGGCCTACCATACAAAATTTGATCTCCTTGTCTTATCTATTTCTTAGTGAGTTTTTATAAAAAAACAAAATGGCCGATTGTGACTAAATTAAGCAGCAAAAGAGTTGCTGAACATTTTTCATTTATTTTATGCATAGAATATGATTCTGTATTGCGAGCTAAGGCTTT
This sequence comes from Philaenus spumarius, assembly GCA_018207615.1. Lineage (NCBI taxonomy): Eukaryota > Metazoa > Arthropoda > Insecta > Hemiptera > Aphrophoridae > Philaenus > Philaenus spumarius. Next base: position 11,299 of record JAGFPH010007077.1, on the reverse strand, counting down.
TTGACACCCTTACTACTCCCATAGTCATAAGAAATATTTTATAAATTAACTTAATGCAAACACCAGAAAACTATAAACTGAAAAAATTATGGTTTTCAATTTACTTATAACATGGTTTTCAATGAAGTTTTAAAACTAAGTTATTACTCTATGATGTGGGTTTTTATCTCACCTTAAGGTCACAGCCAACCGCTCCTCTGGTGATATGCTTCTTCTAAAGTTTGTATGACGTTTTTGAATTGTAGGTTCTATGATGTGTAATAGCTCTATAAACTTTTCGTAACTCATACGAAAATATCGAAAAATCTTTGATTGTCATTTTTCAATCTTGAAAATAGCGTATGATACTCGCCCTCACTAGCCCGTGCGGCATTAATACTGTGCACCCACAATCTTCTTTTTTTTTCCTTGATACTTGATCATCCTCTTCTGCAGCTATTGCCAATGCTCTTACAGCAGTTTCTTCGTCGCTACTGCTGGAACTCATAATCACACAATGGAAAAAGCCGACACAAAGAATTTACATGCGAACAATGACAGTCTAATGGCGGTTGGCGCTAAATATTAACGATAAAATTGAGCGGACCGGACGGAACGAGCGGACGCAGTGTGTGAGAAAACTGCCGGAACTGAGCGGAGCGGACGGAACGGAGCGGAGCGGACGGAACGGAGCGGATCCAGTGTGCGACAAGCCTAATACGTGGTCCTCGAAGCACAGTGAAGTCGATTTGTAAAAGAGAAAACCTCGTTATGTACGAGATGAAAGACTACTTTAAAACAAGAAACTTTTCAATAATAAATAGTTTATATCTGAATGAAAACGCTTTATTTAAAAATTTCACTAGAATTTCAAGAGAGAATTTTTATTGCCTTTTAGAACAGGTCGGACCCAAAATAGAAAAAAGTGACACCTACTTCAGAGAAGCAATACCTTCAGAAATCAAGTTAGCAATTTGTCTTAGATACTTAGCTACCGGCGCCACTTTTTACTGCCGACATTTTTTGTTTTTCTTTGGAAAAATACTTTCGAAGGTTTTTAATTTTCGATTTTGACACTTTTCACAGCCATGTTGTATTTTTCACCTGATGCGCTGTACGCGTCATTACGTTTGTTTTTATTTGTATACGACTTGTCACTTTTATCCCAACAGCATGCTATAACTTCTGTAATCTTCAATAAAATCACGAGTTTGCTTATCTGTTGCCATCACAGCAAATTTAATAACCAAGTGCAGTTATAACAATTCGAAGCAGCACGGTAAAACGCAAGAATATCGAAAGTTCTGGATCTGCTTGCTTTGCAGCATGCGATTCAGAAACTAGACTGTTTGCTCGGAAAATAAACAAGCTTCTCCGCAGCATGCGTCAAGCGCACGTAAAATCGCATAAGTGTAGACATAGCTATTGTCTGCGTTGGGCTGGCTTTTCGTGACAAGTGCTTGCTTTGATACCTCCTGCAAGTTCCAAGTCCATCAATGGTTGCTTATTTTTGACATCAGTTTTTACTGCCAAGGCCGAAATTCCAACTATAGTAATAAATTACACTCAACATCGTTAGATTTAATTTTTAGCTTCACTGTTGTCAAAAATAGAAAGGTTGAATATAATTTTAGCAACAGTTTGAGAAACATCTAGAAAACTATAGCAACCAACTTAGCAAATTTAGAACCATTTAATTATGTTTCATAACCATCAGCTTTTTTTTGGATCAGATTAACAAACTAAAAGCAAAAATCAACGAAAAAGCTTACCGTATTATAATTTAATTCAAACAAGATGAAAAGATGGAACACTTTTTTGAGACTTTGACTAGTTTTTTTTATATATATAACTGTCAAAATCGGGTTTCTCTCACACAAAAACATATAAAACGTTACCACACACTGTATTTTTAAAATGTTAACCCAAACACATTATCACGACGCCCTACGTCTCTTTAACTGTAAAAATCGGTTTTCAATGACCAAAAACATATAAAACAATATCACACACTGTATTTTCAAAATATTGACTCTAAAACCGTGACCCCGACGCGTTACGACTTTTTAACTGTCAAAATCGGGTTTTCCGTACCCAAAAACATATAAATGATATGTTTTATTTTATTTTATTTATTTTATAAACTTTATAAACTTTATTTTCAAAATTTTGACCCAAAAACGTGACCCGAAGCGATACGACTTACGCTAGAAAGCTCTACAGCTGATTAATTCTCCGCAATAAAATTACGAAGATTTTGACACCACCGATCGTGTTAACATACACACAACACACATCTATAACTTTTTTGTCTGTTTGTTTGGCCGGGCTATTCTCCGGAATGGATGAACCAATTTTGACGAAACTCATTCATTTAGATGACTTTTCAAAGAATATTTTAGGCTACTTTTTATTCCAAAAATATTTAAAATTCTTGTTAAAAAATGGAAAAATTATAGACAAAATTAGGGATTTTTTTAGACAAATGTTGGGATATTGCGTGTCTATTTCCATCTATGTCTTACACTATGTACAGGTCACAGCCCACCACCAAACTAAGATTCAAGTGCTTTTGTCCTAATCCAATCATCATTTCCGTAAAAATTACTGTACATTTTTTTTAATGTAAAAATTACTGTAAATATTTTTTTATGTAAAAATTACTGTACAAAAATTTTAAAAATGTAAAAATTATGAAGAAAATTAGGGATTTTGTAGACAAAAGTCTGCGTGTCTATTCAGGTCATGACTACCTACACCACCAAACTTCGATCCAAGTGCCTCTGTCCTAATCAGTCATCATTTCCATAAAAATTACTGTAAAGAAATTAAAAAAATGTAAAAATTACTGTAAAGAAATTTAAAAAATGTAAAAATTACTGTAAAGAAATTAAAAAAATGTAAAAATTACTGTAAAGAAATTTAAAAAATGTAAAAATTACTGTAATTTATTTTAAATGTAAAAATTACTGTAAATTTTTTTTTAATGTAAAAATTACTGTACAAAAATTTAAAAAAATTAAAAATTATGAAGAAAATTAGGGATTTTGTAGACAAAAGTCTGCGTGTCTACTCAGGTCATGACTACCTACACCACCAAACTTAGATCCAAGTGCCTCTGTCCTAATCAGTCATCAATTCCCTAAAAATTACTATTAAAAAATGTAAAAATTATGAACAAAATTAGAGATTTTGTGGACAAATGTTGGGGATACTGCGTGTCTATTTCGATTTAAGTCTTACATTGTGTACATTTCACGGCTACCCCCACCACCAAACTTAGATCCAAGTGCC
>JAGFPH010007076.1:43087-56454 GCA_018207615.1 Philaenus spumarius | reverse complement strand
CCTAACTCGCAGCCTCTAACGTAGCAAGACTGGCCTAACTCGCAGCCGCTAACGTAGCAAGACTGTTATAACTCGCAGCCTCTAACGTAGCAAGACTGGCCTAACTCGCAGCCTCTAACGTAGCAAGACTGGCCTAACTCACAGCCTCTAACGTAGCAAGACTGGCCTAACTCACAGCCTCTAACGTAGCCAGACTGGCCTAACTCGCAACCTCTAACTTAGCAAGACTGGCCTAACTCGCAGCCTCTAACGTAGCAAGACTGGCATAACTCGCAGCCTCTAACGTAGCAAGACTGGCCTAACTCGCAGCCTCTAACGTAGCAAGACTGGCCTAACTTGCAGCCTCTAACGTAGCAAGACTGGCATAACTCGCAGCCTCTAACGTAGGAAGACTGGCCTAACTCGCAGCCTCTCAACTCACCGGTCACCCGACCAACGTCCACTTACTGGCCTCCTCCGGCCTCCGTCTTAGCAAAACTGTCCTCGATTCTAGATTAGGATTACTTGTTTATGATCCATCCAGCTTCCGTGTTAATATTCTCAAGCTAGACCATCGCTCAAATGAGCTAGTTCCATGTTCCGACCACTAATGCAACCTTGTTGATATTTCCGGATTCATACCTCCTTGTCCGTCTTACACAACTCAATACCTTTACATTAAATATATTAACTCGAATAAGGAATATAGCTAAACCTACCTAGAACCCTGGACCAACCCTAACACATAAGACAGTTTAAAACTAAACAGAAACTTCTGTTTGTATTTGTTTGATCATCTAAATTATCTAACTAATTTTACTGAGTGTTTAATTTAAACCCCCCTAGTCAGTACAGAGTTCTGGAAGTTAAGGTTTTTCGCGTTCAACAAAACAGCCGCCGTAAATTAGACCTTATCACGTGCTTCGAGTTAACTTTAAAAGCTATAAATTGTTTAGCAATATGTTCGGCCTCTCGGAGGGCGACATTATCAAAGTGTGTAATTTATTGCAGCTGTAGTGTTGACTTTTGTATTTCACCGTGAAAGTAAATGTCTTTTTTGGTCCGTACTGTTAGGTGCGATACTGTTTACATGTTTTTATCAAAGATATCGTGTTTGGTCATTTTTAACCATATAAGTTCTGATTGGATACAGCATGACGTTTATTTTAAAACACTTACCTTCTGACAATACAAAATGATACAGAATAAAATGTTTTTAAATTTTCTTTACCTACACCAAGCATCCAGAACTTCACAAACAAAGTTCTGTTATATGAAAAGTAAGCAAAATATTATTAAGAAACAAATAATGTATAACTTTAGTACCTTATTTTAATTTAAAAAAAGAAGAAATCTCAAAAATTCATAATTTGTACACTATAGGAAACCCACAATCACTGACACTCACTGTCTAACAAACATTCGCGAATTTCACTGGAATCCCTAATATCGCACACGACAAAAATAAAAACAACTTTTTAAAATGAACCAAATAAATTAAAACATAGATAAACTAGTGGTTCTGTGAACGTGTCAAAACATCTCTAATCGCTCTTTATTGCAGATTTGTATAAAACATGTTTTTGTCTAGTAGGAATGATTCACGAAACATATGGCATAATATTAATTTAATGTTAGGGACATGTCAAACTGTGATTGATGAAAGTATAATTTCTTCGTTTAAAACCAATTTACAAGTTGTGTCAACATCAATTTGCTAATTATTTAAAATTTCGTGTACTCCAATCACAACGAAAATTTCTTGAAAACTAATGTGCGTTTTCAGAAACCTCTTTCGCCTTGGTTCACATTGTCCTCTTGTAACACCGACGACATCAGTAATATATTTGCAAATGTCGAACAAATTCAGGATTCAATAAGATTCGAGCTAGATATATGTAAAACAGATTCACAAATATTCACAGAACACTTTGTACCATTACACGAATTGTAATAAAGTATAAACAATTCTTTCTACATAAATTATAAAATTATAGCCTGTAAAAGATGTGAACCGAAAGAAACTCATTCACGTCTGACACTATGAACCAAATAAAAAACTTAGTTATTGCGTTAAAAACAATTTATTAAAATTGTACACGTAACGAAGAATTAAATACAATAGCAACGAAATTTCCTTTTGTAAATAACAAATATTTTACAATCCTTTATAGAAATTCGTTATAAGCTAAAGTAGAAAAGTCGTAAACAACACACGAACGCTTCGATGCAGGCGTAGGCATATTAACAATTTTATATCAACCGTTCCGCATTCGTCCATCAAAAATCTGTTTATTTCTCAATCACGAGTTAATGCGTTATTCGATTTTCTTCAAATGTATCATGTTTATTAAAAAAAAAAACATCCATGTGTATTGAATAAAAACACAATTATTTATGAAATGAGGAAGCACACTATCCATTTCCGAGTTAATACCAAGTAAACTATTTTAAGACAAGTTACAAAATGAGGAAGCACAATGTCCATTTCAGAGGTATTACCTAATAAAATATGTTAACGCAAGTTAGGAAATGAGGAAGCACAATGTCCATATCAGAGGTATTGCCGAGTAAACTTTTTTAACACAAGTTACAAAATGACAGCACAATGTCCATCTCAGAGGTATAACCAAGTAAATTATTTTAACACAACTTACAGAATGAGGAAGCAAAATGTCCATCTCAGAGGTATTGAAAATAAAACTATTTTAACAAAAGTTACGAAATGAGAAAGCACAATGTCCATATCAGATTTATTATCAAGTAAACTATATACTCTGCTATTTGCACATGAGATACAAAATAAATTAACTGTCTACAATTTATCCCTTAATTCTGCATAAATAATATAATTTGTTACCGACTTTATTTGTTTATACTGGGGTAATTATGCAGACGGACGTGACCGGAGGTATTTTGAAACTATAGGCTACGTTAAACTGTATCTAAAAATGAAAGGAATTCAACAGAAAATAAATGCCATAGATGTTTCGAGAAAAAGGACACTAAAAATTAAAAAAAAAATAAGGTGTGCTTAAGTCCATACGGGAGTTGTGTAAACGTCTGTGGCGATGTTCTGACTTACACTTTAAAAGCATAGAAAATATTCAATAAAAACACTATTTATGAAATGAGGAAGCACAATGTCCATTTCCGAGTTATTACCAAGTAAACTATTTTAAAACAACTTACGAAATGAGGACGCACAATGTCTATTTCAGAGGTATTACCAAGCAAACTATTTTAACACAATTTAAAAAATGAGGAAGCACAATAATGTCCATTTCAAATGTATTACCAAGTAAACTATTTTAAAACAAATTACGAATTGAGGAAGCACAATGTTCATTTCAGAGGTATTACCAAGCAAACCATTTTAACACAATTTACAAAATGAAGAAGCACAATGTCCATTTCAGAGGTATTACCAAGTAAACAATTTTAAAACAACTTACGAAATGAGGAAGCATAATGTCCATTTCAGAGGTATTACCAAGCAAACTATTTTACACAATTTACGAAATGGGGAAGCACAATGTCCATTTCAGAGGTATTACCAAGAAAAATATTTTCGGCCAAATTACGAAATGAGGAAGGACAATGACCAGTTCAGAGGTATTACCATGTAAACTATATACTCTGCTACAAAAACATCTGTACTATATATATATATATATAGTAGTGCGTGACGGATAAATCCGTGACGGATAAATGCGTGACGGTAAAATATAATTCACCAAATTCAAAATTTTTTGGACTTGGTGCGCCTATAAGTTTTTACTTCAAAAGTGTGTTAATTTTTATTGTCCAGAGGTATTTCTAATTAAACTATTTTAACACAAATTATGCAGCCTGAAATATTTCCCATGATATTTATATTGGAATTGTTTTATATGCTCGCCCTTAGTATGAGAGAACCAACGTAAGTTCCTACATCAACATAAAGCTTAAACCTTCATATACTGCAAAGAAATGTTAAATGTGTTATTTATTGCTTTAAATGTGTTAAAATTATCATATAAATGACTTCACGATACAGTTAGGCTTATATAACACCTTAGTTAAGTTATAAATGTTCAAAAGTCATTACCGTTACAAAGCCGGGTACACATCTACACCAGATTCCACGTTCACCGTGCAGTACTGAACGCCCATAAGCCATGTTATCCTTACGACAGTCTCAGCGATACTAGCCAACTAAAAAAACATCAACTCCCATGCTACGCTCGGTCAGTTGACGCAACCCGCATGACAATAAACGTGATGTTCCCTGTAACGGTAGTAGAACGTCTATTCTCCTGTAAGACCTGTACTGCACGGTGAACGTGGAATCGAGTGTAGTTACATAAACAAATGTACTTACGTCATGTTTTCAACCAGCTGTACAATGGGAAAATAGTGAGACGTCATCAAATTTAGAAAAGTAGGCCAAGTGCCTCTCCTAAAACAAAATAACACGGTCACTGCAGAGTTACTAAAAGGTGTTATGCTAGGTAGGTAATGGAGGTAGAAATAAAATTAGGAACATATCTCCAAATTTGAATTTTTCAATAAAGAATTAAAACTTCAAAGAGAAACGAGATTCCTCTTAGAAATAGTAATTTACATATTGTAATTTATTTCCCTAACCGATATACTTCTTGTAAAAATCTTTAGCCTGACTATATAATAGGGTACATACTAGAGGCTGCAGCCTTGTTCGATTCACTCTTCAATTCCAGCGTACTTTCTACTCTGATATTTTCACTGAAGCGACGACTGAGCGGGTGATCTATACGTATCTAATGTAAGACAGAGATCGAAATACTGTAGACGCCTCCAATAATTCGAATGGCAGAATGCGTTGTAATTTCACCATAAATATTAAAATAATCAATAAACAACATTTCAAACAAATGTTGATGTCACTAACTAACGGTAACAATATAATATGTAACACAAGGTGTTTCAATTTTAATACAGTAAGCTTTTGTTTGCTTTTTCCCCAAAAAAAAAAAAAAAAAAAAAACTGTTTGCTGTGAAGAATAATTACCTGAATCTAAATTTGCCTAATTGGTTGTAAATAAAACTGCTTTGATTAGTTGTAGGCCTAACCTAAAATTATGTAAAATTTTGAACTGAATCAGCTGTTTTATTTATAATAGTAACAAGAGATGTTTGAATTTAATTATATGTAATCTTTTTCGTTGACTGTGGTTTGTGTTTTTTTTTTTTTGTATTTTGTTAATTTTACCTGAAAAAGGTTTTGGTAGATAAGAATAATAAAGCTATATTAAACTAGCTGGACTGATCCGGCTTTGCACGGATAGACACATCAAAGTTAAATGTATATTAACAAAAAATATATTATATCAATAAATATATTATACTATAGATGTATTTCTTATGGGGATTTTTAGTAACTTTAACCCCCCCCCCCCCCAAACCTCCAGTAAAATTTCGAATTTTTTTAAGCCCTTTCTTAGCGAACATCTTATTGCCCTAGAGGAAGCTACATACTAAATTTCATTCTAATCCATTCGGTGGTTTTTTTATAATAACTTTGACCCCCTAATCCCCCTTAAAATTTCGAATTTTTTTAAACCCTTTCTTAGCGAGCACCTAGGATCCTAGGGGAAGCCACATACCAAATTTAATTACAATACGTTCAGTGGTTTTGGAGAAATCGTGATCAGTGAGTCAGTGGATTTGGCTTTTATATATACAGTATAGATTTGCTAAGTCGTTGGTTGCTATGTAAATGCATTCAACAAACATTTGTTGCTAAGCTTTTCACCCTAATCAGATACACATTCTGTTATATAGCTGGTAGTTGACCCAGTATGTTCACCCTTTTTAAGTTTTAAAATTAAAATTGTGCTAAACCCTTACTTAGTGTGCGTAAGAATATACCTTAAAATTTTCGTATTTTTGTTTTTAATAGTTTTTGCTCTAAGTTGATCCTACGTCGGTCAGGACACATTATATACATTGCAAGTATACTAGTTTATACTACAAATAATGTGATTTTATTCTAAAAGTATAACTTTGCTGAAATGTGTTTGAATAAAATAAGAAGTCAACTTTCTAGTTTCCAAATAAATAAAACAATTTAAAGCTAAAATAAGATTGGTACTCTACGTATTATACGGAGGCCACTAATGTTAAACGTTGCTAACAAAAAATAGCCTGAAGGGTTCTAACTACATTCTAGTCTTAGTATGTTTCTAATATGTAAACAACTATAAGATTGTAACATTACATAGTTTACTAAAAAAGGGTTTTAATTTCTAAACCTAACTTATAATACCTTACCTGGCAACGTTTAAAATTACTGGCCTCCGCATAATACGTAAGTACCATGAGATTTTATATGCAGGAATAGTAGGAAAATAAAAATTCAATACATGCAAGACGATGAAAGAAACGGCACAAGTATTATTTCACAAGATAAAAGTGGAAGGGTTTATGACCACTTCATACAGCTGTTATATAAGGAGCTTATGTTATATTGCTGAGCTTTTGTTTGAACTCCCACGATAAAGACATCATATTAATATTTTACATTCAGTTAAAGAAAATATTATTATTAAATCCTGGGACATTTTGAAAGTAGTCAGTGTTTCACTATTATTGTCCTAAAATTTACTTTCTTTACAATAAATAATTGTTTAAAGTCCTGCTGTTTTAGAACTTTAAAGTTTTAAAGAACTTGTTGTTTATTTTATGTTTTTCACTGTCAACAACTTGAACTAAATTCTGTTTTATATGTTTCTAATGATGGATTGTTTACATTAGATCGGATCTAGAAATAGTGACGGGGTTCATGATTTCTAGGTATATTTTGAAAAGAGTAATTATTTCAGGCGTTACAAGAATGTAACTTCCATAAATGTGTAATTAGTTTTTGGTTTTATGGTTGCTAGACCCCAAAAACATCGTAAACTCAAAAGGATTTAAACGTGTATAAATAAATAAATCCACAAATGTAAACATGGAAAATCCAAGTCGAGGTAAATGTTAGCATTATCGAACCAAATGAGTGGAAATGGAGATGTGTTGAAAAATGTTTAATATACTATGACTCTCTTAATCATCCGATTGTTTTGACTGTGAGACAATCCTAGGGAATCAAAAAGTCTACGAAAAATGTGTCTTGACATTTTCTATTAAAATGTACGGTGTTTGAGTAATTTAGGTTTGAAATTTTCAAACAGCATATAATTAACTTCCGAGAGATTGCCACACAGTTCTGAACCACCCTGTATCTACAACACTTATTCGATTAAAATATTACTTTTTGTACAACTGTACATGTAAAAATTTAAAAAAGCTGTACAGATAGTATTTTATTACATGCATGTTTCACTACGATCTGACAACACTAAGCATTCAGTGTTGCCAGGTCGTGCCGCAGAGCAAGCGATTCTCGACCGCTCCTAGCTTTGCCAGTCTCATATCTGGCAACAGCGCAAAATTCTCGCCCGCCTTATTTCGTGCTCCTGACTGTAGTCAGTGCTGATAATTGAATGGATGGGCTACCCAATGTCTTATCTTTTGGTAGAGTACCAGGCTCTACATGTATTTAGTGATCTTTATTAGAACATGTATACAATTATAATTCAATTTAAGTTTATCATTCAATATGTCATTTTGTTACCTTTAGTATGTTTATAAATTAAAATTTTTTGCAATATGTCCATAATTCTTCACTTTTGTGTTCTATGTAAACTCTCCATATGATTTTCCATGTTTTTGTAGGAATGGTTATTAAATGTTAGCTTAAATATGCCTTCCAAGTAACAGCGAAACATGTCACAAGATAAATACACAAAACAAGGATTGTTAAGACTAAGGCATTTATAACCAGTATTTATTAATAAAAATATAACAATCCAATTGACTGACATGAATTCTGTAAAATGTATTAGTTTTATTTATTAGATCATGGGGGGCTACCCGATGCATGCGCCCAACGTTTTTCGTTTTAAATCTGACAACTATTTTCATAGCTATTAAAAATTAACAATAATTAAAAATTTTCAGAACAATCTGTATGAGGTTATAAATCTTTATGGTGCTAGTAGAAATTATTTTATAACTTTTAGTCCGTTTTAGAAACGTGGCAATAAAAAAGTTAAAATCGTTTCAACTTTTTAGTCTTGTGAGTGTTATTTTGCAATCATTCGACCCTGAAACTGTCAGACTGCTCAATTTGAGTAGTCGTGGGGGCGTGGCACTTAAAATAGATCACCTTTGGCAACTCTACTTGTAATGAATATTTCACCCACTAAAAATCATTCAATCGCAATAAATCCAACAACCTTTGGAAAGGAAATGATCTAAACTTTAATGTTTGTATTTACAATTTCTTTCTAAAACGTATATTTACATACGTAATCATCGTTGCAGTTTATTAGTTTTCTACAACACACTCGCCACCCGAATATTCACCGGATTTCATCCTAAAACGTGACGAAATAACTCATCTTTCTTCTCTCTCTACAGCCCACCTAGTACTTTTTCTAAGTTAAACCTATGTACCGTTGGATTCGTCATAATATCCTCTAAGTAAAACTGCCATCCAATCAAAAATTGGAGAAATAGTTCTAAAGTTGTTTGCCGTATTGTAGACCCTTGCAATTGATCTGTTTTCAAACCAATAAACAGCCTTACTTATTACACGTGATATAATTTACAATTTATACACGTGATATAATTTACAATTATATAATAATATAATTTTACAAAACCATAAATCAAGGTTATAAAATGTTGTAAAAAGGAAAGTAAAATTAACACAAAATCAAGAAAAATAAACGGCGAAATGATGAATATTAAAATGAATATAAAATAGATATAAGTTTATGAATAGACACAAAGTTTAATAATTCTTTCCCACAGAAATTGTTACACATGAAATTATCAGTTATATCGAAATCAAATCTTTATATTAATAATAGTTTCATTAATAAAAGTTCAATGAATGAGGTTATACAAATTGGAATAATCTCACCGAATTTCTTCTGATCTCTTATTTTATGGAATGTTCAATGTCAATTAATTACAAATAAAAAATAATAAATAAATAAAAACACTTTGCTATTTCTTAACAATTCTATAGTAAAGTCGTTCTTATTTAATAAGGAGTATAGTTAAACAAAAAACAATTGAATAATGGTTCTGCTCGGTTCAAATACAATCTCTAATAGTCCACAGAAAGTCCCCAAAATTAGGTTCTGTTTGTTAAGTTGGAAAACTTCTTTTAAATTTCTGCCTTTCTTCTCCCATATGATTGTGTGTGTATGTTTATTTAATGAAATGAAATGTTAATCATTAAAATTTTGTACATTTCTTAAAACTATTCTTGGAATACGTTATTATTTAATTGTAAAGTAGGGTTAATTAAATAGACTAAATTAAATATTTGAACAACTCCCCATTACATTTGACACTACAATTTTAATTTCATACTCCTTGTTTTTTTTTTTTACAAAAGTTAATGACTTGTAGCTTTACATAGCAGCTGATTGAATAGACCAAACATAAACGTTGTAACTGCAGTGGGCGGTTCCATATTACGTGAAACGGATGAGTCCGACGTGTTTGTCATTTTAACTTATTTAAATGACAGTTCATCCTTCTACTGGCTTATCGCTACCTTTACTATGTTTTCGCCGAAGACATTCTGCATGTAGACAAATCCGTTCTTCCTATATGCCATTTTTATTTTAATATTTGAATTTTGGTTCTTATCGTCTTCCGAATTATTCTGTTTCATTCATATTAAAACTGTATGCTCCGATAATTCGTATAGTTTCCTCTAGGGCAAAGTTTTGGCTTATGGTCCCCAAGAGACCAATATAATAAATGTAAACTTAATGTGTTTTTATATATTATAATACATACAATTTTGTACTATGATTTCCATTTATTTTGTCTAGTGTTAATAACCATTTATAAAATTCAACATTGTAATTACTTCCGTTAATTAAAACTTTTATGTTATACATATTATCTTAATTAAATATACATAAAATTTTTGCTTCAATCTCGTTTGTAAATTGCAACACTTTGCCTAGAATAAGATTTGCTTAATGGTCCAAAGGATATTCCTTCTTATTTCCCTCGTACTCTTTCAGCCGGGTGCCGTACAGAAAATAACTCCGAAGTTTGAAGAGCAACCCCAGGACCACAGGAAACACACTTCCACTATCACTAGGGGGTTCAAGCAGACAAATGTTGTCAAAAGAATAAATGGGTAAATTAAAATGAATTAGAAACACTTCTTTTAATCTGCTCGTCAAAAATATATTTTGAATGTTTTCAGTTTGAAATTGATTACAATTATTCTTTCATTCGACATCCAGCGACTTAGCTATTTCACTTTGAGATAATTGATCTTATCCACTTCATATGTATGTCCACTCTGGAATAAACCGTTACTATATTTGGACTCCAAGATACTATACCAATCTGCACGCCGTCGCATATTAACGGTCCTCCACTGTCTCCGTTGCAGGTGTGTATGATATTTTCTGGGCCTCTAGCACAGATTTGAGTAGATTGGCAAATATTCAAACCTACGTCACTTATATTCATACGGTGTGAACATTCTTGATTATTAGCCTCCCGACCTTTAACTGACGTTCGAGCAAACTTTGTTTTGGTACTTCATGATCTGATACCCCCCAACCAATAATTTTACAATTCTTTATTGGAACTATTCTTGAAGCCGAACTATGTAGTGGTAGTTGGACTCTGCCTATTTTACTGTTGAATTGAAGCGTTTCTCAACTCCACAATGGCTAGGTCATGGTTAGCTGCGCATCTGGATATGAAAATAACAACATATTAATAACATAAACGAAACCTTCAATTAAATAAAATCTCAATTTGTAGTACAACGAGCAGTGAAAATTACAATGTCGTGTAAATAAGATAAACAAGATCCTTATTGGTTCGAACCACCCTATTCCCCTAGACAAAAGTCGTAGCCAAATGTTTGAACAGAACAGGTAGAACATATTGACATAGTTTTGGTTATAAAACATTGTCCTTTACTTATTTATGAATAAACAAATTATTGGTTGTAGTTGGAAACATTTAATCCGACTTTTTTAAATCAACAACTGTTAATATGGTTACATAAACAATAACTTCAGTTTATGTGTAATAATTGGCTAATTCTACCCGGCATCCTATTCTAACACTGCAATATTGTATGTACATTTGCTGTCAATCTTTAACTTTGCAATTATCCTTCATCCGATCGTTTTGACAGTTACACCATCCGAGAGGGAATCAAAAGGGCCACAAAAAAGGTTTCTTGACATTTTTTTTAAATGTACGGTTTTTGAGTAATATAGTTTTGCAATTTTTTTAACAGCCGCCATTTTGAAACTCATTATTGGATATAATGGCGTATTTTTCTTGAGATATATCATTGTTAGGTTAAACTTCATGCCAATAAATCAAACCGTTCTCTGGATAAGAATTATTTTGTACAAAAAACAAAACGGCTGATATCTATAAAACGAAGCGTTGTGTGTTTATATGTACTTTTTTCTTATTTTGAACCGTGTGCACACCTAAATGAACTCTACATGTGAATTGTGTTTGTGTTTTGCGTATTTTATGTTTTAAAAAACTTAACGACCTTGTTTAAGAGGAATTAATCGTATTGTCTGATGATGGGTTTAGAAGCCCGAAACGCGTGACAATCAACGCGAAAATGAGGTACCTTGACGGGAAATGCTAAGGTAAGAAACTTTAATTCAATTTAACATACTTACTATCTTGGTTTTGGGGTTGTTATTAACCCTACACCTTTATTATAAAGAAAACATAACATGATTACGTGTATAGAAGGTTCCAACGTGGTTGGCGTATAATATAAACTTATTGTACGAAGCGGCACATGTTGGACGAATCTTAAGTTAAATATTTATGGAAAAACTGACAAGATACATGATAGAAACTAGGTTTTATTTTGTTATTGTCATGTCTAGAGACAACTCTAACACATTTGCTCCAGTTACCCATTTATTATGGTAAATTAAAGAATAATTCAGCTAAACCGCTACCATGAGTTGATCGAATTTAAAAATAAGATTTATATGTCTTAGGGTTTTTATTGTTTGGTAAATCGGTTAACGAAATATATTATTAGAATATGTTTACACCTCAGCCTAAATAACCGGCTCACGCATTACCTCGTTCTGAAATACTTCCTTTTATACTTACTTTTATGGTATTTTACGTTTCGAACCATTTTGGGGGAAGTAGACCTGATACAAGGTCGTATAAAAATAGCAAAATGTGTAGAACAATCTCCTATATAATTAGTTTTATATACAACCACAAACAGTTCCATTCTAATACAAAACCATCTAAAAAAAAAACGAAACATCATTATTTAAAAGATGCCCTACCAATTTTGGTCATAATCCGACTTAAAATACGGCCGTTAGAGTGCGAACACATATACAAACATTATATACAATGTTTAATGATACATTAAAACGTGTTCTGGGGACCATGATCGTTGCTCGTCGACCACTTCCGACCTTACGTCTCACCATAAGATTCACTGCAACAACTCGCTAATAAAAAATATTAGTATTAATAAAAATAATATGTTTTATATAGAGGGTGTGTACAAATTGAGCTCAGTAACTTATGGATATTGTTCCTTTTGTCAATGTGAATGAAACTTTTTATAGTCATTGGTCAAATGTGCTTGGTTTTTTAGCTGGATTTTATAATTTTGCATTGAAAAATTTGGTAGCCTATACAGTATTTGTTTGGCGTAAGGTCTTATTATCGGGAAATAATTAACCACTGTAGTATTTTAAAGTTGTCGACATTGCAAATGAAAGTTCAATGACATCGGACGGCTGAATACAAAATATAAATAAAATATTAGATTATCTTAGTTACTTTTAGTTTTTTCTTCTTTGTTGTTACGCTAATCAAATGACAGTTAACTTTCTTAGACTGTCAGAATTTATATAAACATTAAGAAACGCATTTAAAATTTAATGACTAACTAAATTTAAAAAAAAATATATATATTTTAAACTCCTATAAAAGCGAGTGTACGTAAAAATATAGGTACATAACAAAATCTGGTGCAGTTTATACTTTGGAGTTATGTTTACAACTTTAAACAATAATATAATGCCTTGTGAAGTTAAAAAATTTGTATAAGCGTTAAAGAACTAAAATGTATAAAACGTTATAATTTTATTTTACTTTATAAAATTAATATAAATGCAACCTTTAACTACCAATAATTCATACAAATTTGAAGAAGATATACTGATTCTTTCAACTTCGAAAACATTCGTACATCTTCTTATAACAAATAAACAGAATATTAAATTATTAATTTCTTCACTATAATA
>JAGFPH010007076.1:31685-43077 GCA_018207615.1 Philaenus spumarius | reverse complement strand
AGGATTAGACAATTGTCAGGAAAAGCAAATTAATTTCAGTTTGTAAACAAACGTTACAGAAGTATAAAGCTTTACGATGCTCCTATGTTGAAAGTAAAGCAGTCTGCATTTCCATTCAAAGTAAATTAAATCTAATACAAGCTCGGAGTTTCAAACAACATTATGGAAAGAAGACTTGTATTGATCTGAGGTGGCAACCCACCTACAGCATAGGTGTAACCATTTTTATTTGATCTTGTAAGGCAGTGGCAGATCTTGAAAAATATTGAGCAGAAGGCTACAGAGAGGAACGTCATAATTTCTCAAACGAAAATAGTTTATTTATATTATTTACTAAATGTGTGCCTAACTTTGTTTTGATTTAATTGTATAACCTGATTATTAATCCGAGTTTGGGTATTTCTTAAATAACGGATATTTTTTAGCGGAAAGTGTTTACACAATTTGATTTCCTAAATCTTCATTTCAGAATTTGTAGTTATTAAAAGCAAGAGGAAACCTGACTCACACATGATATGACGAAACTAAAAGGATTCCTCCATCGTTAGGCAACTTAAAACATGTAGGCCTACTATCTGCAATAGTTTGATCGAAATAAATACTGCTTTGTTTATAAACTTGCGGGTTAAGGTAGAGTCCTGTTTATGCAAGGGACACACTATCCGAGAGATCGCCCGGCTGGCTTTAACTGAAACCGGGCCCGAGTGGATCAGATTTTGTTGGCAGAACACACTATCCGAGCGAATGCCCGGAGTCGATCAGTGGACTGTTGTTTTGCCACTATAGAAATTTTGTATTCTGTTTAATTTGTATACTATTTACAGTTTATAGTCTGTCCGCTCGGCCGTGATACCTGACTTCTTGGAGCTCAACGCCCCCTCCACTAGTTTGCCACCGGCAGGCCCGGCGAGTGGGTAGGGAGGGGGCATTGAGTTCCGAGAAGTCAGGTATCACGTCCGAGCGGACAGACTATAGTCATCAATTGTTGATGACTTAAATCTGTTGCATAAATGTGTATAGGCCTACATTACTTCCATGGTAATCATTCAGAATCACGTTTAAAAAAGTAGAATTAATTAATCAATCTGGTTTTTAATTGAATTAAGTTTATATTTTGTTAACAATTTCTTTTTTTGTGCCATAATAAATCATTTTTACTCTGTCTTCTAATCATTTTGAATTTTGTATGTTTTAAAAACTTAATATAATTGGGTTTAAAAGAAATTAATAAATCTGTGTCAAATCCAAAGACGATGAAATCCCGTAAATGCAAGTCTCAAAATATGACAGCACACACGAAACCAGGGATGCACATTTGTACACTCGTCTAGGGTTAACATGACTGCTGAATGGCTCCGTTCTTTTTCCCGGTCCCGGGTGATTGACCGTCTAGTGTGTTCTTTGTCATAAGACACAATGCTTCTCTACTTGGTTCCCTGAGTCGGACGGGCTAACTCTCGGCCGAGCAAGTAGAGAATACCCTGACGTGATTCCGAGTGCTTCCGAGACCCGTCCGGGCAAACTGTCGTCCGGGCGTAGTGTGTTCAGCCTCATGCCTCCCTATATATCACCACACCGGCTCGGTTCCGGGTAAAGCCTGTCCGGGCGATCTCTCGGATAGTGTGTCCCTAGCCTTAGTAGTTAAATGCTTTTCTCAACGTAACTCTGAAGTAACATGACCACATCTATACTAATATTATAAAGAGGTATAGTTTGTTTATTTGTTTGTATGTAGGGGGTAATCTCTGGAACTATTGAACCGATTGAAAAAAAGTTTTACTAATAAAAAGCTACCCCATCCCTAAGTAGCATAGGCTATAATTCATTTTGATAAATACATTTTTCATTTCAATATTTGTAAATTTATTCGGAAAAAATTCTTATGTTAGGCCTTTACTGATGAAACAACACATGTATTTACATTTATTACAATAGCAACCACTTGAATAAAATAACAGATAAAACAGCTGTTTGCTCTAGTTTTTCATAAACATCTGATTTCAAACTTTGAAGCAATTAAATCAGCAAGTAAACTATTTTAACACAATTTATGAAATGATGAAGCACAATGTCAATTTCAGAGGTATTACTAAGTAAACTATTTTAACACAATTTATGAAATGAGGAATCACAATGTCTTTTTCAGAGGTATTACCAACTAAACTATTTTAAAACTACTTACGAAAAGAAGTTACATTCTTGTAATGCCTGAAATAAGTACTCTTTTCAAAATATACCTAGAAATCTTGAACAACGTCAATATTTCTAGATCTGTAGAAAGCAATCAGTTTAGAAGTTTTTAAGTTAAATCATTGCATCTGGAACGTTTCCTTTTTATATTATACTGAAATTACTATTTACGTTTAGGGTTTTAAATGACTAACAACTAAATATCTTACCCCAATGTATATTCAGCTACGTTTACGCCTCTGAAAGTATACTCCGCTTGAAAGTAATTTACTTGGGCTTAGTAAAAAATATTATAAAAATGAAACATTACCAGCAAAGCAATCATCCTAAATCTCAATACAATGGAACTAAACTTTATGTACAAAGTTCGCAATATGTCGCTTTCTCGTTCTTCTAGAGTAATTTATCTAAGTAATAATACAACTTCAGGATATTTTACTATACTAATATTATTATAAAAAGGTAAATTTTTTTTGGTGTGTTTGTATGTAGGGGGTAATCTCTGGAACTACTGAACCGATTGAAAAAATAGTTTTACTATTAACAACCATGAGTAACATATTCTATAATTCATTTTGATAAAAACATTTTTATTTCAATATTTGTAAATTTAGTCGGAAAAATTCATAAGTTAGGCCTTTACCGATGAAACAACACATGTATTTACATTTATTACCATAGCAACCAATTGAATAAAATAACAGGTAAAACAGCTGTTTGCTCAAATATTTCCATTAACAGCTGATTTCAAACTTTGAAACAATTATTTGTATTTCTAACGTTTAGGTTGGGTTTGTGTTAAAGTGTAGGCCTGAGATTTGCTTGTTCTTTTCACCTTTATTATAACTGCTGTTATAAAATATAAGAAATAATTTGATTTGAACATTTAACATTATTTAACATCTTAGCTTTTGTGTTATTATTAATCTTACACTTTTATTATTAAGAAAACATAACATGATTATGTGTATAGAAGGTACCAACGTGGTTGGCGTGCGCAGTACGCAGGTGTTTCTTATAGTAATGTGCATAAACACAACACTTTAACAAATAGGCCCATATTTTTATAATACTTACAATTTTATTCGTTTACTGAGTAAAATTCCCCGTTACCATAACTAGATAGGCTGTTGTTTTTAAATAGTTTTTTTAAATTTTTTATAATGTATTTGTGATGTTTATCTAATTAATCTGCTAGCTATTTTTCACGGTTTTTTACTAGTTACTGTTAATTAAATTTACTTTAGATAAACTTTCTTTTTAGAATAATTCAAATGTGTTTAAAGGTTGAAATAATAATGTAGTAACTAAACCGAAAATTAATTAATTTTTTAGATTTTCCAAACGAGAAAAACTTATCATTCAATTATTCTTCAAAGTGAACAATGAATATTGCGATGAAAATTAACTGCGATCAGGTTACAATCCTTTTTCATATTACTACTCCAAAAAGTTAACATACTTTTAATCACAACATCTATTATTTCAGAAAATAACCCACCTTTATTTAACATTCAATTAGTTTTGTATTAATTTTTTTTCTGCCTACACACTTCCTCAGCAAGGGATATTTAATTAAATTACAGTGAAAAAACATGGACCAAGACCGGGAGTTGAACCAGGGACCTTCACGTTGCCGTCGTGATGCTCCGCCAACCCTGTTCGCTCCAGATGACTGTAAGCTTCAAAATAATAATTAAGATTGTTTTCAATGTCGTATACACGAGGTATTCAATCTATTAATTCAATAATTGCAGTAAAACCGTACAAGTGTGATAACATCGATCAATATCTGGAGCGATCAGGGTAGCTCAGTTGGCAGAGCATCACGACGGAAACGTGAAGGTCCCGGGTTCAACTCCCGGTCTTGGTCTATGTTTTTTTTTCACTTGTAATTTAATTCAATTAGTCGTCAAACTGAACCGTGAAAATTGACTACGATAATAGCGTATTACATTAAAAGTCCGGTTAGTCCGTTACAAGCCTTTCATCATACTAAACCGAAAATGTAACATACTTTTAATCTTAACATCTCTTTATTTCAGAAAATAACATACCTTCAGTTAGTTCTTACAATTTGAACTCAATGCATAACTATATATATTTAAAACAATTATCTTACTATTTGAAATGTATGTTTATTGATCAATTAGTGTTGTTTCGAATATTTAATCCTTTACGCAGGAGTACAGTTCAGTTGATGGAGTAAGCATACATTAAGTAAGTCGCTAGAAACAAAAAAGGTGCATAAACCACTCTTATTTCAGACTGTGGAACTAACCAGTAATAAATAAATGTGTTATTGTTGTAATCAGCTGTTTACATAGCACTGAATGTTTATTTTTATTTGCAATCAGACTTACTTGTCTGTGAACAGGTAAAGGAGACAGCTGTTTTCGGTTTAGTATAACGCAAATTTTATTTATACGTTTAAAAATATTCTGAAGGTATATCCTTAATTTGGTCCCGAACAAAGACTGTCACAACAGCTAGTTATTACAATGAAATATGCAAGACTCTCTGTTGCCACTACCCCACTTTAATTGTCATGTATTCCGAGAGAGTTCAACGTATTTTATTACGCCATGACTTTCAGCTTTTCCATTTCACTCTACGGTTGCTCCTGACAACCTAACAGGATGTTAAATCCAATTACTGCATTGACAAAGCCATATTTTTAGAAACATCCTCTTCTACTTCTAACAAACTTGCGATGGACAGCAAATTGTAAAAATTGAATGTAATATAAAATATTACTTACGCGTTTGGAGTGTTCAGCTCAGCCGGTACTGCGTGTTTTAATAGGTGAGGAATTTGGATTTCTTTCGAATACATGTATGGGCGTTTTATTTTCATTTCAGAGTATATTGCTCCTTGGCCTTCTTTAGAAGAATGGGCTGCAAATATGGAAACAGACAGATACAATGGATGATAATTTACATATAGTAGTACTAATTCTAATACAATGAACCATCTGATTGTATAGGGTGTTTCACAATGTACTACTGGAAATTTATTTACTCTGAAACATCTTACATTGTTCTTAAAAACTATGTGCATTTAAATTTACCTCATAATTATTGAAAGAAATCGACGACAACCACGTTTTTGGTAAAAGAAATAAGTAAAATTTATTATTTTCAATTCATTTTGGGGTTTTTTCAATCATTAATTGCTATACTGTATTTCGAAATGGGACACACGTAAAAAATATAAACCCTTCATTAATTAAAAAGATATTTCATTATTTATTCATTTATAAATATAAACTAAAACGCGAGATTACAAACGCGTGTTTCAACGTTCTCGCTGCTTGCGATTCAAGCCTGTTGTGGCGCTACTAGCCAACCTAAAAAAAGCTTCGTGCTCTCGTGAATATCCATCCGAACGGTGAGCTTCGTGCTCAGAGTAGGGGAACGGTAAGTGGGCGTTTACAAAACGCTGGTTACGAGTCCAGCCTCCACG
This sequence comes from Philaenus spumarius, assembly GCA_018207615.1. NCBI lineage: Eukaryota > Metazoa > Arthropoda > Insecta > Hemiptera > Aphrophoridae > Philaenus > Philaenus spumarius. The sequence continues at coordinate 37,422 of JAGFPH010007076.1, read as the reverse complement.
CTCCTCCCCACGCCTACACAAGTTCACTGACTGTACTTGGACCAATTTTACTAAAACAACACTGTACACAGGTTGAAGGAAAGCACTGAAAATTTCACCATTTCACATTCAATGAAAACAAAACTCAAACTCTTACAGAATATACTTGTATACAAAAATGATGCAATTCCTTATCTTTACCGGCACGGCGTTGGGTTTATTTTTATACACACTTTAACCACTTCAATTCCCCTCTCAAATTGTCAAGTGAAAATTGCTATTTAAATAACTTCTATCTCCCAAGTTGAAACGTACGTCTTCTTAATGGATATAAAGTTGGACACTAACATGATGTTACTCACTAAACCCGTCGCGAAGTAAATGGATTCAGATTACAATACGGTATAATCCGGTATTTTTACTGAGATGGAGGTTAATTAGGACATAGGCTCTTAAATCTTGGTAGGTTGGTGTGGGTGGAGTATCCTAGATATTGACGGAAACGCTTTAGGGCAAGGTTTTTTGTGTGAATGGCAGGATTTTTTAAGTGTAAACTTCTATAGGCGCACCGCGTCCAACAAATTTTGCGGGCGGTGAATCGGATTTTACCGTCTACTATATATAGTACATATGTGAATGTAGTAGAGTATATAGTTCACTTGGTAATACCTATAAAATGGACACTGTTCTTCCTCATTTCATAAGTTGTTTTAAAATACTTTACTTGGTAATGCCTCTGAAATGGACATTGTGCTTTCTCATTTTGAAAGTTCTGTTAAAATAGTTTAGCCTACTTGAAAATACCTCTGAAATGGACATTGTGCTTCCTCATTTCGTAAATAGTGTTAAAATAGTTAACTTGGTAATATCTATGGAATGGACATTGTGTTTTCTCATTTTGAAAGTTGTGTTAAAATAGTTTACTTCATAATAGCTCTGAAATGGACAATAAGCTTCCTCATTTTGTAAATTGTGTTAAAATAGTTTACTTGATAATACCTCTGAAATGGAAATTAGGCTTCCTCATTTTGTAAATTGTGTTAAGGGTCGGCTCTGGTAAAACAGAAAGCAACCAGCGACTCCCAATAGCGGTGGTAGGTTACGCGGACATTGCTCATCCTAAATCCATTTAATACCAAACTCTTGGGGACAAAATCCTTCATCCGAATGGCTTGGTAATTTTTCGCTATAATTAATAGTAACAACGTAAAAAATATTTAAAATTACCCTATAGCGGCGATAGGTTACACGGACATTGCTCAGCCTAAATCCATTTAAAACCCGCAATTATTCAAACAGCGTTTTTTTAAAAATACCAAACTCTTGGGGAAAAAATTCTTCATCCGAATGGCTTGGTAGGTTTTCGCTATAATTAATAGTGACAACTTAAAAAAATATTAAAAATCAATGTTTTAAATTGTTAATAAATATTAAACAAAATATTTTTCTTAGTTTTGAAAAACTAATTTGCATGCATATTGACCATAGCTTTAAAATTACATATCGTTGATCAAAAATAAAGGAAAAATTTGGATTTTAATTTAACATTGGTGGTGTGGAGTGTCAGCCAACATGGCCGACAGCTAGAGCCGACAATTAAAATAGTTTACTTGGTAATACCTCTGAAAAGGACATTGTGATTCCTCATTTCGTAAGTTGTTTTAAAATAGTTTGCTCGGTAATACCTCTGAAATGATCATTGTGCTTCCTTATTTCGTAACTTGTGTTTAAATAGTTTGCTTGGTAATACTTCTGAAATGGACATTGTGCTTACACATTTCGTAAGTTATGTTATTTTTATCTCGTTACATTTAAAATTAAAATCTAAAAAATTTAAAATAACATAAACAAGATTGTCTATATTCATGACAGTTTTCACTTCTGTCGGCAGTAACACGACTGCTTTCTTTTTTTTAAGTTTGATTATTGCACCTCAAGACCTCAAGCCTTTCCTTTTTATATTAAAAGCCTACTGAAATCAGTCTTTACGTTTAGGGTTTCAATGACTTTAACACACTAAACCTTTTACCCCAATGTTTATTCGGCCACTTTCACGCCTTTATTCCGTCTTATGAAAGTTTACTCCGCATTAAAGTTATTTACTTGGTCTTGGTATAAAATATCATCGAAGTGAAACATTACCTGCGAAGCAATCATCCTAAAACTCACTGTAATGGAACGAAACTTTATGTACAGAGTTCGTGGAATGTGTTCTCCTAGTTCTTCTCCATGTAATAATACAAATTTGCGGTATTTTTAGCAAATTTCCAACAAAAAAAACAAAACAAAAAAAATATGGCCCTTATGGTAAAACCCAAGGTCGACTAATTGTAACTTTTAATTTTAATTTTATTATTAATAGGTCACTTTAATAGCATTTTCTAAATTTCATGAATTGTTACGTGTCAGTTCCAATACATTTCTAATCAAAAATGCTGGAAGAACAATTTACTCTCTTAAATTTGCAATTAATATCTAATAAACAAATTAATAAATAAATAACAGAGTTTTTTCAATGTATTTTGGTATTTGTTCAATAAAATTTTGATCAAACATGTATACCAATTATTTCTTTGAAAACCAAAATTTCAAACAGCCACCATTTTGGATACAAGTATCGTAGACAATTTGTATTTATGATGTTTTTCTCGTTTCAAAGAGTCCTTTAAGATGATGTATCACACAATGGGTGTTCCCATTTAAACTATTTGAGTTACAACCCTTGGAAACCAAAATTGTAATCAGCCGCCATTTTGGATACAATTATCGTAGAAATTTTTTATTTATTTCTAAGAAGGGGTTTAAATTCAGTTGTCTGTCAAAACTTAGAGTATTTGACCAATAACTTATCCTGAAAGTTACAGTATTACATCTATAACAGTATCCAATTCATTGAGGTGTTCCCAAGCATATGGACCACCCTGTATAGACAAGTAAGCGCGTGCATCCGTGTTAAAATGTAACTAGTAACGTTTCAAACGTAATCCTGAAAGCAATAATTGTGAATTATTCACCCGGAAACCGTGCTTTTTCTTACCGCCATCGGTATACACAATTATAATTTATATAAACTTCGCGCTATTACAGACTAGGAACGTTTTAACTGGTTACTCAAAGTGCCTTGTAATAGCATCGCTTCTCGGCCTCTTGGCTAAGATCAAAGTGTAGTATCTGTTCTTGTCAGCTTAATAGTATACTCTGCTTTAAGTATTTTATATTGTGTTGATGCGGTCAAAGGGAACGTTGCTGTGTGCTGCCACCTGTGATTACTCACAATTACTAGCCCATAGGCTGTTTACTCATCGTAACTTCGTGTATATTATACATCGGTAAGAGTTTTAACGGTTTTTATTTGGCCGTTTGAATACTTTTAGTATCATTTGAATATATTATTTAAACATTTTATTTGAATAAACAGTTTATTTGAATAAGTCCAAAATATAACTTAAAATCATTGTCTTATTTTTTATAGTACTAAAATTTCTGTCATAAATATTTTGTCACATCTTTTCACGTGATTTACTATATACATAGAAAGTGACTCATGATATAGATAAGAGTGTTGAATTTTCTCTGTTTTATTCGTTAATAAAGAAAGTCGGAACGTACATTGACAGTTACAATTATATTTATTATTAGTTGAGGAATTTTCCATAACTTTTTTAAATGGAAAATTGATAACCTTTGTTTACGCATTTTTAATATTTGATAGACAGAAAGGAAATCATATTAAGTTTTAATAAATTTATACTTTTTAAGATAACTAACAATTTTGAATAATTAATTGTTTTTTTTAAATTTTGAAAGTTTCTACAATTTCTTATAAACTTTAGGAAATTTAAAACCATATTACTTTTATTTAGTCAAAACTAAATACTTTACTCTATTTTGAATTAAACAAATGATTATTTAATGATGTCATACGTAAAGAGCTTGAACTAAATTTAAAAGTCCGTTCCTAATGTTTGATGAGATATTATTATTTTGAGACATTATTACATTATTGTGTGACGCATCCATTATCTTCATTTATCTTTAAAGATACTAAGTAACCACATGTGAAATAACTTTTAAGTATTGAAACTAAAATATTTATTTGTCTCTTATTTGATGTAGTCTGTAGTAAAACTTCAAGAGCTTGTTGTTTGTTTTATGTTTTCCACTGTAAACAACTTGAAGTAGATTCTGTTTATATGTTTCTAATGACGAATTGTTAATTCGTATTCTTATTTTTACAATTAATTGTCAGTTCGGGCATTTGCTGTCATTTGTGTGTACATACGATAGTTCACAACTTCTCGAGACTATAAATCAACCCTCGATATAAAGAGGAAAATAAACTAATCAGAAAACAAGAAAACATACATTCACAGAATTAGTATATGTTTGTCACCTAAACTAAAAATTAAATTAAAGAATGTATCTGTGGCTATATCGTGACAGACTGACAAAGAATTAACGTAGGACAAAATGGTGTCAAAAAGACAATAGCACACACCATTTTAGAAGGTTTCAAATCCAATGCATTAGCAATCCGTCCTGAAACCATTAACTTTTCCATCAACCATTTTCTTTGTACCTGTTAGTTTCCATATTTACAGTGCATACAACTGAAAGGAGAACAAGGAGCGAAATCACCCTGAAATTAAAATAAAACACCAGTAGTTCCGTTCGAATGAAATCCAAATTCCTGGCTTATTGAAACACGCAGTACCGCCTGAGCTGCCCACCCCAACGCGTAACTAATATTAAATTTTACATTGCATTAAATATTTACAATTTGCTGTCAATCAAGGCAGCATCACATATATGTTGGAAGTATAAAAGGACAATTTAGGAAGAATATGGCTTTGTCAATACAGTAATTGGATTTAACATCCTGTTAGGTTGCCCGGAGCAACCGTAGCGAGAAATGGAAAAGCTGAAAGTCAAGGCGTGTTAAAGTGCGTTGAACTCTCTCAGAATAGTGTTGAAACGTCACAATTAAAGTGGGATAGTGGCAACAGTGAGCCTTACGTTTTTCATTGTAAAACTAGCTGTCAAACTATAAAAAAAGGTTGCCACAATGCCATACACGTATAACGTACAAAAAAATAATTAACAGTTTTAACAATTTCGTCAATTTCCAAACTATTTGGCCGTAATTAAATTTTCACCTTGCACCAAACGTTAAACGTATGGTTTGCTAGGCATATTATTGAAGCAAAATACACTTCTTGAAAGCATTTACATTTTATTGCCATATCAAGCAATTTGGCAAATTTAGAATCATTAATTTTGTTTGACAACCAACAGCGTGTTTGGGTTATGTTTATATCACACTATTATTTAAAAACATCATGCCATCCACACAAAAAACCTGGACCTACTTTGTATGTGTTAGGAAATAAGATATCATTCCACATCAAGTCAAGTTACTCTGTCCTAAGCATTAGTAATTTCAATAAAATAATCACATTATAAAATACTTTAGTTTGTTTGCATTTGATTCGCTGCGAATTGCCACGAGGATTGGAGACCAAAGCGAGCAGGGATTTCAATTAACAAATAAATCGTCGGTTTGCATTAAAAGCTCGAGGTAGAATTTACTGATTATTATAATATTTGCTTTCCGAAAATAATAATAAAGAAGCTACGTCGTACAAACAAAATAACATCGTATATGCGTTCATTTGTTTGAATCTAGAATTAATATTTTTCTTCTAATTCTGTGCTGGAAAACAATAGTTCAAACAAGTTGTTGAAGAGGCTTTTGTCC
>JAGFPH010007076.1:5320-31585 GCA_018207615.1 Philaenus spumarius | reverse complement strand
GGACAAAAGCCTCTTCAACAACTTGTTTGAACTATTGTTTTCCAGCACAGAATTAGAAGAAAAATATTAATTCTAGATTCAAACAAATGAACGCATATACGATGTTATTTTGTTTGTACGACGTAGCTTCTTTATTATTATTTTCGGAAAGCAAATATTTTAATAATCAGTAAATTCTACCTCGAGCTTTTAATGCAAACCGACGATTCATTTGATCATTGACGTCCCTGCTCGCTTTGCTCTCCAATCCTCGTGGCAATTCGCAGCGAATCAAATGCAAACAAACTTAAGTATTTTATAATGTGATTATTTTATTGAAATTACTATTGCTTAGGACAGAGTAACTTGACTTGATGTGGAATGATATCTTATATCCTAACGCATACGAAGTAGGGCCAGGTTTTTTGTGTGGATGGCATGATGTTTTAAAATAATAGTGTGATATAAACATAACCCAAACACGCTGCTGGTTGTCAAACAAAATTAATGATTCTAAATTTGCCAAATTGGTTGATATGGCAATAAAATGTAAATGCTTTCAAGAAATGTATTTTGCTTCAATATAATGCCTAGCAAACCATGTTAAACGTTTGGTGCAAGGTGAAAATTTAATTACGGTCAAATAGTTTGGAAATTGTTAAAACTGTTATTTATATTTTGTACGTTATACGTGTATGGCATTGTGGCAACCTTTTTTTATAGTTTGACAGCTAGTTTTACAATGAAATACGTAAGGCTCACTGTTGCCACTATCCCACTTTAATTGTGACGTTTCAACACTATTCTGAGAGAGTTCAACGCACTTTATCACGCCTTGACTTTCAGCTTTTCCATTTCTCGCTACGGTTGCTCCTGGCAACCTAACAGGATGTTAAATCCAATTACTGTATTGACAAAGCCATATTCTTCCTAAAGTGTCCTCTTATACTTCCAACATATATGTGATGCTGCCTTGATTGACAGCAAATTGGAAATATTTAATGCAATGTAAAATTTAATATTAGTTTTTGGGGTGGGCAGCTCAGGCGGTACTGCGTGTTTCAATAAGCCAGGAATTTGGATTTTATTCGAACGGATCTACTGGTGTTTTATTTTAATTTCAGGGTGATTTCGCTCCTTGTTCTCCTTTCAGTTGTATGCACAGTAAATATGGAAACTGACAGGTACAAAGAAAATGGTTGATGGAAAAGGAAATGGTTTCAGGACGGATTAGTAATGCATTGGATTTTAAACCTTCTAAAATGGTGTGTGCTATTGTCTTTTTGACACCATTTTGTCCTACGTTAATTATTTGTCAGTCTGTCACGATATAGCCACAGATACATTGTTTAATTTAATTTTTAGTTTAGGTGACAAACATATACTAATTCTGTGAATGTATGTTTTCTGATTAGTTTATTTTCCTCTTTATATCGAGGGTTGATTCATAGTCTCGAGAAGTTGTGAACTATCGTATGTACACACAAATGACAGCAAATGCCCGAACTGACAATTGTAAAAATACAAACAATTCGTCATTAGAAACATATAAACAGAATCTACTTCAAGTTGTTTACAGTGGAAAACATAAAACAAACAACAAGTTCTTCAAGTTTTACTACAGACTACATCAAATAAGAGACAAATAAATATTTTAGTTTCAATACTTAAAAGTTATTTCACATGTGGTTACTTAGTATCTTTAAAGATAAATGAAGATAATGGATGCGTCACACAATAATGTAATAATGTCTCAAAATAATATTATCTCATCAAACATTAGGAACGGACTTTTAAATTTAGTTCAAGCTTTTACGAATGACATCAATCATTTGTTTAATTCAAAATAGAGTAAAGTATTTAGCTTTGACTAAATAAATGTAATATGGTTTTAAATTTCCTACAGTTTATAGAAATTGTAGAAACTTTCAAAATAAAGAAAAAATTAATTATTCAAAATTGTTAATTATCTTAAAAAGTATAAATTTATCAAAACATAATATGATTTCCTTTCTGTCTATCATATATTAAAAATGCGTCAACAAAGGTTATACGGTTATCAAGTTTCCATTTAAAAAAGGTATGGAAAAATCCTCAACTAATAATAAATATAATTGTAACTGTCAATGTACTTACCGACTTTCTTTATTAACGAATAAAACAAAGAAAATTCAACACTCTTATCTATATCATGAGTCACTTTCTATGTATATAGTAAAACAGGTGAAAAGATGTGACAAAATATTTATGACAGAAATTTTAGTACCATTAAAAAATAAGACAATGATTTTAAGTTATATTTTGGACTTATTCAAATAAACTGTTAATTTATTCAAATGATACTAAAAGTATTCAAACGGCCAAATAAAAACCGTTAAAACTCTTACCGATGTATAATATACACGAAGTTACGATGAGTAAACAGCCTATGGGCTAGTAATTCTGAGTAATCACAGGTGGCAGCACACAGCAACGTTCCCGTTGACCGCACCAACACAATATCAAATACTTAAAGCAGAAGATACTATTAAGCTGACAAGAACAGATACTACACTTTGATCTTATCCAAGAGGCCGAGAAGTGATACTATTTCAAAGCACTTTGAGTAACCAGTTAAAACGTTCCTAGTCTGTAATAGCGCGAAGTTTATATAAATTGTAATTTTGTAAAACGGTGGCGGTAAGAAAAAGCACGGTTTCCGGGTGAATAAATTCACAATTATTGCTTTCAGGATTACGTTTGAAACGTTACTAGTTACATTTTAACACGGAAGCACTCGCTTACTTGTCTATACAGGGTGGTCCATATGCATGGGAACACCTCAATGAATTGGAAACTGTTATAGATGTAATACTGTAACTTTCAGGATAAGTTATTGGTCAAATACTCTACCTTTTGACAGACAACTGAATTTAAACCCCTTCTTAGAAATAAATAAAAAATTTCTACGATACTTGTATCCAAAATGGCGGCTGATTAAAATTTTGGTTTCCAAGGGTTGTAACTCAAATAGTTTAAATAGGAACACCCATTGTGTGATACATAATCTCAAAGGTCTCTTTGAAACGAGAAAAACATCATAAATAAAAATTGTCTACGGTACTTGTATCCATAATGGCGGCTGATTGAAATTTTGGTTTTCAAAGAAATAATTGGTATACATGTTTGATCAAAATTTTATTAAACAAATACCAAAATACATTGAAAAAACTCTGTTATTTATTTAGTAATTTGTTTATTAGATATTAATTGCAAATTAATTTAAGAGAGTAAATTGTTCTTCCAGCATTTTTGATTTGAAATGTATTGGAACTGACACGTACAATTCATGAAATTTAGAAAATGATATTAAAGTGACCTATTAATAATAAAATTAAAATTAAAAGTTACAATTAGTCGACCTTGGGTTTTACCATAACGCCACAATTTATTTATTATTATTTTTTATTTTTTTTTTATGGAAATTTGTATTATTCCATGGAGAAGAACTAGGAGAACACATTCCGCGAATTCTGTACGTAAAGTTTTGTTCCATTACAGTGAGTTTTAGGTTGATTGCTTCGCAGGTAATGTTTCACTTCGATGATATTTTATACCAAGACCAAGTAAATAACTTTAATGCGGAGTAAACTTTAATAAGACGGAATAAAGGCGTGAAAGTGGCCGAATAAACATTGGGGTAAAAGGTTTAGTGTGTTAAAGTCATTGAAACCCTAAACGTAAAGACTGATTTCAGTAGGCTTTTAATATAAAAAGGAAAGGCTTGAGGTGCAATGATCAAACTTAAAAAAAAAGCAGTCGTGTTACTGCCGACAGAAGTGAAAATAGACAACCTTGTTTATGTTATTTTAATTTTTTTAATTTTAAATGTAACGAGATAAAAATAACATAACTTACGAAATGTGTAAGCACAATGCCTATTTCAGAAGTATTACCAAGCAAACTATTTAAACACAAGTTACGAAATAAGGAAGCACAATGATCATTTCAGAGGTATTACAAAGCAAACTATTTTAAAACAACTTACGAAATGAGGAATCACAATGTCCTTTTCAAAGGTATTACCAAGTAAACTATTTTAAAGGTCGGCTCTAGCTGTCGGCCATGTTGGCTGACACTCCACAACACCAATGTTAAATTAAAATCCAAATTTTTCCTTTATTTTTGATCGGAAAATTATAAACGATATGTAATTTTAAAGCTATATGCATGCAAATTACTTTTTCAAAACTAAGAAAAATATTTTGTTTAATATTTATTAACAATTTAAAACATTGATTTTTAATATTTTTTTAAGTTGTTACTATTAATTATAGCGAAAACCTACCAAGCCATTCGGATGAAGAATTTTGTCCCCAAGAGTTTGGTATTTTTTAAAAAACGCTGTTTGAATAATTGCGGGTTTTAAATGGATTTAGGATGAGCAATGTCCGCGTAACCTACCACCGCTATTGGGAGTCGCAGGTTGCTTTCTGTTTTACTAGAGCCGACCCTTAACACAATTTACAAAATGAGGAAGCCTAATTTCCATTTCAGAGGTATTATCAAGTAAACTATTTTAACACAATTTACAAAATGAGGAAGCTTAATGTCCATTTCAGAGCTAATATGAAGTAAACTATTTTAACACAACTTTCAAAATGAGAAAACACAATGTCCATTCCATAGATATTACCAAGTAAACTATTTTAACACTATTTACAAAATGAGGAAGCACAACGTCCATTTCAGAGGTATTTTCAAGTAGGCTAAACTATTTTAACAGAACTTTCAAAATGAGAAAGCACTGTGTCCATTTCAAAGGCATTACCAAGTAAAGTATTTTAAAACAACTTATGAAATGAGGAAGCACAATGTAAATTTCAGAGGCATTATCAAGTAAAGTATTTTAAAACAACTTATGAAATGAGGTAGCACAATGTCCATTTTATAGGTATTACCAAGTGAACTATCTACTCTACTACATTCACATATGTAGGCCTACTATATAATATAGTAGACGGTAAAATCCGATTCACCGCCCGCAAAATTTGTTGGACGCGGTGCGCCTATAGAAGTTTACACTTAAAAAATCCTGCCATTCACACAAAAAACCGTGCCCTACAGCGTTTGCGTCAATATCTAGGATACCCCACCCCCACCACCCTACCCAGATTTAAGCGCCTCTGTCCTAATTAACCTCCATCTCAGTAAAAATACCGGATTATACCGTATTGTAATCTGAATCCATTTACTTCGCGACGGGTTTAGTGAGTAACATCATGTTAGTGTCCAACTTTATATCCATTAAGAAGACGTACGTTTCAACTTGGGAGATAGAAGTTATTTAAATAGCAATTTTCACTTGACAATTTGAGAGGGGAATTGAAGTGGTTAAAGTGTGTATAAGAATAAACCCAACGCCGTGCCGGTAAAGATAAGGAATTGCATCATTTTTGTATACAAGTATATTCTGTAAGAGTTTGAGTTTTGTTTTCATTGAATGTGAAATGGTGAAATTTTCAGTGCTTTCCTTCAACCTGTGTACAGTGTTGTTTTAGTAAAATTGGTCCAAGTACAGTCAGTGACCTTGTGTAGGCATGGGGAGAAGCGTGGAGGATGGACTCGTAACCAGCGATTTGTAAACGCCCACTTACCGTTCCCCTACTCTGAGCACGAAGCTCACCGTTCGGATGGCTATTCACGAAAGCACGAAGCTTTTTTTAAGTTGGCTAGTAGCGCCACAACCGGCTTGAATCGCAAGCAGCGAGAACGTTGAAACACGCGTTTGTAATCTCGCGTTTTAGTTTATATTTATAAATGAATAAATAATGAAATATCTTTTTAATTAATGAAGGGTTTATATTTTTTACGTGTGTCCCATTTCGAAATACAGTATAGCAATTAATGATTGAAAAAACCCCAAAATGAATTGAAAATAATAAATTTTACTTATTTCTTTTACCAAAAACGTGGTTGCCGTCGATTTCTTTCAATAATTATGAGGTAAATTTAAATGCACATAGTTTTTAAGAACAATGTAAGATGTTTCAGAGTAAATAGATTTCCAGTAGTACATTGTGAAACACCCTATACAATCAGATGGTTCATTGTATTAGAATTAGTACTACTATATGTATATTATCATCCATTGTATCTGTCTGTTTCCATATTTGCAGCCCATTCTTCTAAAGAAGGCCAAGGAGCAATATACTCTGAAATGGAAATAAAACGCCCATACATGTATTCGAAAGAAATCCAAATTCCTCACCTATTAAAACACGCAGTACCGGCTGAGCTGAACACTCCATACGCGTAAGTAATATTTTATATTACATTCAATTTTTACAATTTGCTGTCCATCGCAAGTTTGTTAGAAGTAGAAGAGGATGTTTCTAAAAATATGGCTTTGTCAATACAGTAATTGGATTTAACATCCTGTTAGGTTGTCAGGAGCAACCGTAGCGTGAAATGGAAAAGCTGAAAGTCATGGCGTAATAAAATACGTTGAACTCTCTCGGAATACATGACAATTAAAGTGGGGTAGTGGCAACAGAGAGTCTTGCATATTTCATTGTAATAACTAGCTGTTGTGACAGTCTTTGTTCGGGACCAAATTAAGGATATACCTTGAGAATATTTTTAAACGTATAAATAAAATTTGCGTTATACTAAACTGAAAACAGCTGTTTCCTTTACCTGTTCACAGACAAGTAAGTCTGATTGCAAATAAAAATAAACATTCAGTGCTATGTAAACAGCTGATTACAACAATAACACATTTATTTATTACTGGTTAGTTCCACAGTCTGAAATAAGAGTGGTTTATGCACCTTTCTTGTTTCTAGCGACTTACTTAATGTATGCTTACTCCATCAACTGAACTGTACTCCTGCGTAAAGGATTAAATATTCGAAACAACACCAATTGATCAATAAACATACATTTCAAATAGTAAGATAATTGTTTTAAATATATATAGTTATGCATTGAGTACAAATTGTAATAACTAACTGAAGGTATGTTATTTTCTGAAATAAAGAGATGTTAAGATTAAAAGTATGTTACATTTTCGGTTTAGTATGATGAAAGGCTTGTAACGGACTAACCGGACTTTTAATGTAATACACTATTATCGTAGTCAATTTTCACGGTTCAGTTTGACGACTAATTGAATTAAATTAAAAGTGAAAAAACATAGACCAAGACCGGGAGTTTAACCCGGGACCCTCACGTTTCCGTCGTGATGCTCTGCCAACTGAGCTACCCTGATCGCTCCAGATATTGATCGATGTTATCACACTTGTACGGTTTTACTGCAATTATTGAATTAATAGATTGAATACCTCGTGTATACAACATTGAAAATAATCTTAATTATTATTATGCAGCTTACAGTCATCTGGAGCGAACAGGGTTGGCGGAGCATCACGACGGAAACGTGAAGGTCCCTGGTTCAACTCCCGGTCTTGGTCCATGTTTTTCCACTTGTAATGTAATTAAATATCCCTTGCTGAGGAAGTGTGTAGGCAGAAAAAAAAAATTAATACAAAACTAATTGAATGTTACATGAAGGTGGGTTATTTTCTGAAATAATAGATGTTGTGATGAAAAGTATGTTAACTTTTTGGAGTAGTAATATGAAAAAGGATTGTAACCTGATCGCAGTTAATTTTAATCACAATATTCATTGTTCACTTTGAAGAATAATTGAATGATAAGTTTTTCTCGTTTGGAAAATCTAAAAAATTAATTAATTTTTGGTTTAATTACTACATTATTATTTAAACCTTTAAACACATTTGAATTATTCTAAAAAGAAAGTTTATCTAAAGTAAATTTTATTAACAGTAACTAGTAAGAAACCGTGAAAAATAGCAGGCAGATTAATTAGATAAACATCACAAATACATTATAAAAAATAAAAAAAACTATTTAAAAACAACAGCCTACCTAGTTATGGTAACGGGGAATTTTACTCAGTAAATGGGTAAAATTGTAAGTATTATAAAAGTATGGGCCTATTTGTTAAAATGTTGTGTTTATGCACATTACTATAAGAAACACTTGCGTGCTGCGCACGCCAACCACGTTGGTACCTTCTATACACATAATCATGTTATGTTTTCTTAATAATAAAAGTGTAAGATTAATAATAACACAAAAGCTAAGATGTTAAATAATGTTAAATGTTCAAATCAAATTATTTCTTATATTTTATAACAGCAGTTATAATAAAGGTGAAAAGAACAAGCAAATCTCAGGCCTACACTTTAACACAAACCCAACCTAAACGTTAGAAATACAAATAATTGTTTCAAAGTTTGAAATCAGCTGTTAATGGAAATATTTGAGCAAACAGCTGTTTTACCTGTTATTTTATTCAATTGGTTGCTATGGTAATAAATGTAAATACATGTGTTGTTTCATCGGTAAAGGCCTAACTTATGAATTTTTCCGACTAAATTTACAAATATTGAAATAAAAATGTTTTTATCAAAATGAATTATAGAATATGTTACTCATGGTTGTTAATAGTAAAACTATTTTTTCAATCGGTTCAGTAGTTCCAGAGATTACCCCCTACATACAAACACACCAAAAAAAATTTACCTTTTTATAATAATATTAGTATAGTAAAATATCCTGAAGTTGTATTATTACTTAGATAAATTACTCTAGAAGAACGAGAAAGCGACATATTGCGAACTTTGTACATAAAGTTTAGTTCCATTGTATTGAGATTTAGGATGATTGCTTTGCTGGTAATGTTTCATTTTTATAATATTTTTTACTAAGCCCAAGTAAATTACTTTCAAGCGGAGTATACTTTCAGAGGCGTAAACGTAGCTGAATATACATTGGGGTAAGATATTTAGTTGTTAGTCATTTAAAACCCTAAACGTAAATAGTAATTTCAGTATAATATAAAAAGGAAACGTTCCAGATGCAATGATTTAACTTAAAAACTTCTAAACTGATTGCTTTCTACAGATCTAGAAATATTGACGTTGTTCAAGATTTCTAGGTATATTTTGAAAAGAGTACTTATTTCAGGCATTACAAGAATGTAACTTCTTTTCGTAAGTAGTTTTAAAATAGTTTAGTTGGTAATACCTCTGAAAAAGACATTGTGATTCCTCATTTCATAAATTGTGTTAAAATAGTTTACTTAGTAATACCTCTGAAATTGACATTGTGCTTCATCATTTCATAAATTGTGTTAAAATAGTTTACTTGCTGATTTAATTGCTTCAAAGTTTGAAATCAGATGTTTATGAAAAACTAGAGCAAACAGCTGTTTTATCTGTTATTTTATTCAAGTGGTTGCTATTGTAATAAATGTAAATACATGTGTTGTTTCATCAGTAAAGGCCTAACATAAGAATTTTTTCCGAATAAATTTACAAATATTGAAATGAAAAATGTATTTATCAAAATGAATTATAGCCTATGCTACTTAGGGATGGGGTAGCTTTTTATTAGTAAAACTTTTTTTCAATCGGTTCAATAGTTCCAGAGATTACCCCCTACATACAAACAAATAAACAAACTATACCTCTTTATAATATTAGTATAGATGTGGTCATGTTACTTCAGAGTTACGTTGAGAAAAGCATTTAACTACTAAGGCTAGGGACACACTATCCGAGAGATCGCCCGGACAGGCTTTACCCGGAACCGAGCCGGTGTGGTGATATATAGGGAGGCATGAGGCTGAACACACTACGCCCGGACGACAGTTTGCCCGGACGGGTCTCGGAAGCACTCGGAATCACGTCAGGGTATTCTCTACTTGCTCGGCCGAGAGTTAGCCCGTCCGACTCAGGGAACCAAGTAGAGAAGCATTGTGTCTTATGACAAAGAACACACTAGACGGTCAATCACCCGGGACCGGGAAAAAGAACGGAGCCATTCAGCAGTCATGTTTAACCCTAGACGAGTGTACAAAATGTGCATCCCTGTAGCGTGTGTGCTGTAATATTTTGAGACTTGCATTTACGGGATTTCTTCGTCTTTGGATTTGACACAGATTTATTAATTTCTTTTAAACCCAATTATATTAAATTTTTAAAACATACAAAATTCAAAATGATTAGAAGACAGAGTAAAAATGATTTATTATGGCACAAAAAAAGAAATTGTTAACGAAATATAAACTTAATATAATTAAAAACCAGATTGATTTATTAATTCTACTTTTTTAAACGTGATTCTGAATGATTACCATGGAAGTAATGTAGGCCTATACACATTTATGCAACAGATTTAAGTCATCAACAATTGATGACTATAGTCTGTCCGCTCGGCCGTGATACCTGACTTCTCGGAACTCAATGCCCCCTCCCTACCCAATCGCCGGGCCTGCCGGTGGCAAACTAGTGGAGGGGGTGTTGAGCTCCGAGAAGTCAGGTATCACGGCCGAGCGGACAGACTATAAACTGTAAATAGTATACAAATTAAACAGAATACAAAATTTCTATAGTGGCAAAACAACAGTCCACTGATCGACTCCGGGCATTCGCTCGGATAGTGTGTTCTGCCAACAAAATCTGATCCACTCGGGCCCGGTTTCAGGTAAAGCCCGGCCGGGCGATCTCTCGGATAGTGTGTCCCTTGCATAAACAGGACTCTACTTTAACCCGCAAGTTTATAAACAAAGCAGTATTTATTTCGATCAAACTATTGCAGATAGTAGGCCTACATGTTTTAAGTTGCCTAACGATGGAGGAATCCTTTTAGTTTCGTCATGTCATGTGTGAGTCAGGTTTCCTCTTGCTTTTAATAACTACAAATTCTGAAATGAAGATTAGGAAATCAAATTGTGTAAACACTTTCCGCTAAAAAATATCCGTTATTTAAGAAATACCCAAACTCGGATTATTAATCAGGTTATACAATTAAATCAAAACAAAGTTAGGCATACATTTAGTAAATAATATACCTAAACTATTTTCGTTTGGGAAATTATGACGTTCCTCTCTGTAGCCTTCTCCTCAATATTTTTCAAGTTCTGCCACTGCCTTACAAGATCAAATAAAAATGTTTACATCTATGCTGTAGGTGGGTTGCCACCTCAGTTTAATACAAGTCTTCTTTCCATAATGTTGTTTGAAACTCCGAGCTTGTATTAGATTTAATTTACTTTGAATGGAAATGCAGACTGCTTTACTTTCAACTTAGGAGCATCGTAAAGCTTTAAACTCCTGTAACGTTTGTTTACAAACTGAAATTAATTTGCTTTTCCTGACAATTGTCTAATCCTTATCAAGAGATTGTATGAAACAAATTAAATTATAAACTGGATTTGTTTAACTTAAATGTAATATTTCTACGGATTAAGGATAGTAGTGAATAAAACTATCAGGTTGCCCCTATTTCATACAACGAAAACTTAATACAATAAAACTTATCATTGATTTATCATCAGTTTCGTTAAAACTTTTACAACGTTTTGAAGTTAAAAGTTCTATAGGCGCACAGCGTCCAAAACATTTTGCTGGGGTGAATCGGATTTTACCGTCACGTTCTACTATAGTACATATGTGTATATATCAGAGTATATAGTTTACTTGGTAATACCTCTGAAACAGACATAGTGCTTCCTTATTTCGCAAGTTGTGTAAAAATAGTTTTCTTAGTAAAACCTCTGAAATGGACATTGTGCTTCCTTTTTTCATAAATTGTGTCAACATAGTTTACTTGGAAATACCTCTAAAATGGACATTGTGCTTCCTCATTCTGTAAGTTGTTTTAAAATAGTTTACATGGTAGTGTTAAAAAAAAAAATAATTTCAGATTAAACCAATACGACCAACGATTTATATTCATTACAGTTTTTACTTCTGTCGGCAGTCCCGCGACTTTCATATTGATAGATGAAATGATTTAAAAGTTAATAATATTATAGTGAAGAAATTAATAATTTAATATTCTGTTTATTTGTTATAAGAAGATGTACGAATGTTTTCGAAGTTGAACGAATCAGTATATCTTCTTCAAATTTGTATGAATTATTGATAGTTAAAGGTTGCATTTATATTAATTTTATAAAGTAAAATAAAATTATAACGTTTTATACATTTTAGTTCTTTAACTCTTATAAATTTCTTTTTTTAATAACTTCACAAGGCATTATATTATTGTTTAAAGTTGTAAACATAACACCAAAGTATAAACTGCGCCAGATTTTGTTATGTACCTATATTTTTACGTACACTCGATTTTATAGGAGTTTAAAGTATATATATTTTTTTAAATTTAGTTAGTCATTAAATTTTAAATGCGTTTCTTATGTTTATATAAATTCTGACAGTCTAAGAAAATTAACTGCCATTTGATTAGCGTAACAACAAAGAAATAAAAACTAAAAGTAACTAAAATAATCTAATATTTTATTTTTATTTTCTATTCAGCCGTCCGATGTCATTGAACTTTCATTTGCAATGTCGACAACTTTAAAATACTACAGTGGTTAATTATTTCCCGATAATAAGACCTTAGGCCAAACAAATACTGTATAGGCTATCAAATTTTTCAATGCAAAATTATAAAATCCAGCTAAAAAACCAAGGACTTTTGACCAATGACTATAAAAAGTTTCATTCACATTGACAAAAGGAACAATATCCATAAGTTACTGAGCTCAATTTGTACACACCCTCTATATAAAACATATTATTTTTATTAATACTAATATTTTTTATTAGCGAGTTATTGCAGTGAATCTTATGGTGAGACGTAAGGTCGGAAGTGGTCGACGAGCAACGATCATGGTCCCCAGAACACGTTTTAGTGTATCATTAAACATTGTATATACTGTTTGTATATGTGTTCGCACTCTAACGGCCGTATTTTAAGTCGGATTATGACCAAAATTGGTAGGGCATTTTTTAAATAATGATGTTTCGTTTTTTTTAGATGGTTTTGTATTAGAATGGAACTGTTTGTGGTTGTATATAAAACTAATTATATAGGAGATTGTTCTACACATTTTGCTATTTTTATACGACCTTGTATCAGGTCTACTTCCCCCAAAATGGTTCGAAACGTAAAATACCATAAAAGTAAGTATAAAAGGAAGTATTTCAGAACGAGGTAATGCGTGAGCCGGTTATTTAGGCTGAGGTGTAAACATATTCTAATAATATATTTCGTTAACCGATTTACCAAACAATAAAAACCCTAAGACATATAAATCTTATTTTTAAATTCGATCAACTCATGGTAGCGGTTTAGCTGTGTTATTCTTTAATTTACCATAATAAATGGGTAACTGGAGCAAATGTGTTAGAGTTGTCTCTAGACATGACAATAACAAAATAAAACCTAGTTTCTATCATGTATCTTGTCAGTTTTCCCATAAATATTTAACTTAAGATTCGTCCAACATGTGCCGCTTCGTACAATAAGTTTATATTATACGCCAACTACGTTGGAACCTTCTATAAACGTAATCATGTTATGTTTTCTTTATAATAAAGGTGTAGGGTTAATAACAACCCCAAAACCAAGATGTTAAGTATGTTAAATTGAATTAAAGTTTCTTACCTTATCATTTCCCGTCAAGGTACCTCATTTTCGCGTTGATTGTCACGCGTTTCGGGCTTCTAAACCCATCATCAGACAATACGATTAATTCCTCTTAAACAAGGTCGTTAAGTTTTTTAAAACATAAAATACGCAAAACACAAACACAATTCACATGTAGAGTTCATTTAGGTGTGCACACGGTTCAAAATAAGAAAAAAGTACATATAAACACACACGCTTCGTTTTCTAGATATCCGCCGTTTTGTTTTTTATCCAGAGAACGGTTTGATTTATTGGCATGAAGTTTAACCTAACAATGATATATCTCAAGGAAAATACGCCATTAAATCCAATAATGAGTTTCAAAATGGCGGCTGTTAAAAAAATTGCAAAACTATATTACTCAAAAACCGTACATTTAAAAAAAATGTCAAGAAACCTTTTTTGTGGCCCTTTTAATTCCCTCTCGGATGGTGTAACTGTCAAAACGATCGGATGAAGGATAATTGCAAAGTTAAAGATTGACAGCAAATGTACATACAATATTGCAGTGTTAGAATAGGATGCCGGGTAGAATTAGCCAATTATTACACATAACCTGAAGTTATTGTTTATGTAACCATATTAACAGTTGTTGATTTAAAAAAGTCTGATTAAATGTTTCCAACTACAACCAATAATTTGTTTATTCATAACTACTGTAAGTAAAGGACAATGTTTTATAACCAAAACTATGTCAATATGTTCTACCTGTTCTGTTCAAACATTTGGCTACGACTTTTGTCTAGGGGAATAGGGTGGTTCGAACCAATAAGGATCTTGTTTATCTTATTTACACGACATTGTAATTTTCACTGCTCATTGTACTACAAATTGAGATTTTATTTAATTGAAGGTTTCGTTTATGTTGTTAATATGTTGTTATTTTCATATCCAGATGCGCAGCTAACCATGACCTAGCCATTGTGGAGTTGAGAAACGCTTCAATTCAACAGTAAAATAGGCAGAGTCCAACTACCACTACATAGTTCGGCTTCAAGAATAGTTCCAATAAAGAATTGTAAAATTATTGGTTGGGGGGTATCAGATCATGAAGTACCAAAACAAAGTTTGCTCGAACGTCAGTTAAAGGTCGGGAGGCTAATAATCAAGAATGTTCACACCGTATGAATATAAGTGACGTAGGTTTGAATATTTGCCAATCTACTCAAATCTGTGCTAGAGGCCCAGAAAATATCATACACACCTGCAACGGAGACAGTGGAGGACCGTTAATATGCGACGGCGTGCAGATTGGTATAGTGTCTTGGAGTTCAGGAGGTGGTACTTGTGGTCCAAATATAGTATCGGTTTATTCCAGAGTGGACATACATATGAAGTGGATAAGATCAATTATCTCAAAGTGAAATAGCTAAGTCGCTGGATGTCGAATGAAAGAATAATTGTAATCAATTTCAAACTGAAAACATTCAAAATATATTTTTGACGAGCAGATTAAAAGAAGTGTTTCTAATTCATTTTAATTTACCCATTTATTCTTTGGACAACATTTGTCTGCTTGAACCCCCTAGTGATAGTGGAAGTGTGTTTCCTGTGGTCCTGGGGTTGCTCTTCAAACTTCGGAGTTATTTTCTGTACGGCACCCGGCTGAAAGAGTACGAGGGAAATAAGAAGGAATATCCTTTGGACCATTAAGCAAATCTTATTCTAGGCAAAGTGTTGCAATTTACAAACGAGATTGAAGCAAAAATTTTATGTATATTTAATTAGGATAATATGTATAACATAAAATTTTTAATTAAAGGAAGTAATTACAATGTTGAATTTTATAAATGGTTATTAACACTAGATAAAATAAATGGAAATCATAGTACAAAATTGTATGTATTATAATATATAAAAACACATTAAGTTTACATTTCTTATATTGGTCTCTTGTTGACCATAAGCCAAAACTTTGCCCTAGAGGAAACTATACGAATTATCGGAGCATACAATTTTAATATGAATGAAACAGAATAATTCGGAAGACTATAAGAACCAAATTTCAAATATTAAAATTAAAATGGCATATAGGAAGAACGGATTTGTCTACATGCAGAATGTCTTCGGCGAAAACATAGTAAAGGTAGCGATAAGCCAGTAGAAGGATGAACTGTCATTTAAATAAGTTAAAATGACAAACACGTCGGACTCATCCGTTTCACGTAATATGGAACCGCCCACTGCAGTTACAACGTTTATGTTTGGTCTATTCAATCAGCTGCTATGTAAAGCTACAAGTCATTAACTTTTGTAAAAAAAAAAACAAGGAGTATGAAATTAAAATTGTAGTGTCAAATGTAATGGGGAGTTGTTCAAATATTTAATTTAGTCTATTTAATTAACCCTACTTTACAATTAAATAATAACGTATTCCAAGAATAGTTTTAAGAAATGTACAAAATTTTAATGATTAACATTTCATTTCATTAAATAAACATACACACACAATCATATGGGAGAAGAAAGGCAGATATTTAAAAGAAGTTTTCCAACTTAACAAACAGAACCTAATTTTGGGGACTTTCTGTGGACTAATAGAGATTGTATTTGAACCGAGCAGAACCATTATTCAATTGTTTTTTGTTTAACTATACTCCTTATTAAATAAGAACGACTTTACTATAGAATTGTTAAGAAATAGCAAAGTGTTTTTATTTATTTATTATTTTTTATTTGTAATTAATTGACATTGAACATTCCATAAAATAAGAGATCAGAAGAAATTCGGTGAGATTAATCCAATTTGTATAACCTCATTCATTGAACTTTTATTAATGAAACTATTATTAATATAAAGATTTGATTTCGATATAACTGATAATTTCATGTGTAACAATTTCTGTGGGAAATAATTATTAAACTTTGTGTCTATTCATAAACTTATATCTATTTTATATTCATTTTAATATTCATCATTTCGCCGTTTATTTTTCTTGATTTTGTGTTAATTTTACTTTCCTTTTTACAACATTTTATAACCTTGATTTATGGTTTTGTAAAATTATATTATTATATAATTGTAAATTATATCACGTGTATAAATTGTAAATTATATCACGTGTAATATGTAAGGCTGTTTATTGGTTTGAAAACAGATCAATTGCAAGGGTCTACAATACGGCCCACAACTTTAGAACTATTTCTCCAATTTTTGATTGGATGGCAGTTTTACTTAGAGGATATTATGACGAATCCAACGGTACATAGGTTTAACTTAGAAAAAGTACTAGGTGGGCTGTAGAGAGAGAAGAAAGATGAGTTATTTCGTCACGTTTTAGGATGAAATCCGGTGAATATTCGGGTGGCGAGTGTGTTGTAGAAAACTAATAAACTGCAACGATGATTACGTATGTAAATATACGTTTTAGAAAGAAATTGTAAATACAAACATTAAAGTTTAGATCATTTCCTTTCCAAAGGTTGTTGGATTTATTGCGATCCAGTGGGTGAAATATTCATTACAAGTAGAGTTGCCAAAGGTGATCTATTTTAAGTGCCACGCCCCCACGACTACTCAAATTGAGCAGTCTGACAGTTTCAGGGTCGAATGATTGCAAAATAACACTCACAAGACTAAAAAGTTGAAACGATTTTAACTTTTTTATTGCCACGTTTCTAAAACGGAATAAAAGTTATAAAATAATTTCTACTAGCACCATAAAGATTTATAACCTCATACAGATTGTTCTGAAAATTTTTAATTATTGTTAATTTTTAATAGCTATGAAAATAGTTGTCAGATTTAAAACGAAAAACGTTGGGCGCATGCATCGGGTAGCGCCCCATGATCTAATAAATAAAACTAATACATTTTACAGAATTCATGTCAGTCAATTGGATTGTTATATTTTTATTAATAAATACTGGTTATAAATGCCTTAGTCTTAACAATCCTTGTTTTGTGTATTTATCTTGTGACATGTTTCGCTGTTACTTGGAAGGCATATTTAAGCTAACATTTAATAACCATTCCTACAAAAACATGGAAAATCATATGGAGAGTTTACATAGAACACAAAAGTGAAGAATTATGGACATATTGCAAAAAAATTTAATTTATAAACATACTAAAGGTAACAAAATGACATATTGAATGATAAACTTAAATTGAATTATAATTGTATACATGTTCTAATAAAGATCACTAAATACATGTAGAGCCTGGTACTCTACCAAAAGATAAGACATTGGGTAGCCCATCCATTCAATTATCAGCACTGACTACAGTCAGGAGCACGAAATAAGGCGGGCGAGAATTTTGCGCTGTTGCCAGATATGAGACTGGCAAAGCTAGGAGCGGTCGAGAATCGCTTGCTCTGCGGCACGACCTGGCAACACTGAATGCTTAGTGTTGTCAGATCGTAGTGAAACATGCATGTAATAAAATACTATCTGTACAGCTTTTTTAAATTTTTACATGTACAGTTGTACAAAAAGTAATATTTTAATCGAATAAGTGTTGTAGATACAGGGTGGTTCAGAACTGTGTGGCAATCTCTCGGAAGTTAATTATATGCTGTTTGAAAATTTCAAACCTAAATTACTCAAACACCGTACATTTTAATAGAAAATGTCAAGACACATTTTTCGTAGACTTTTTGATTCCCTAGGATTGTCTCACAGTCAAAACAATCGGATGATTAAGAGAGTCATAGTATATTAAACATTTTTCAACACATCTCCATTTCCACTCATTTGGTTCGATAATGCTAACATTTACCTCGACTTGGATTTTCCATGTTTACATTTGTGGATTTATTTATTTATACACGTTTAAATCCTTTTGAGTTTACGATGTTTTTGGGGTCTAGCAACCATAAAACCAAAAACTAATTACACATTTATGGAAGTTACATTCTTGTAACGCCTGAAATAATTACTCTTTTCAAAATATACCTAGAAATCATGAACCCCGTCACTATTTCTAGATCCGATCTAATGTAAACAATCCATCATTAGAAACATATAAAACAGAATTTAGTTTAAGTTGTTGACAGTGAAAAACATAAAATAAACAACAAGTTCTTTAAAACTTTAAAGTTCTAAAACAGCAGGACTTTAAACAATTATTTATTGTAAAGAAAGTAAATTTTAGGACAATAATAGTGAAACACTGACTACTTTCAAAATGTCCCAGGATTTAATAATAATATTTTCTTTAACTGAATGTAAAATATTAATATGATGTCTTTATCGTGGGAGTTCAAACAAAAGCTCATCAATATAACATAAGCTCCTTATATAACAGCTGTATGAAGTGGTCATAAACCCTTCCACTTTTATCTTGTGAAATAATACTTGTGCCGTTTCTTTCATCGTCTTGCATGTATTGAATTTTTATTTTCCTACTATTCCTGCATATAAAATCTCATGGTACTTACGTATTATGCGGAGGCCAGTAATTTTAAACGTTGCCAGGTAAGGTATTATAAGTTAGGTTTAGAAATTAAAACCCTTTTTTAGTAAACTATGTAATGTTACAATCTTATAGTTGTTTACATATTAGAAACATACTAAGACTAGAATGTAGTTAGAACCCTTCAGGCTATTTTTTGTTAGCAACGTTTAACATTAGTGGCCTCCGTATAATACGTAGAGTACCAATCTTATTTTAGCTTTAAATTGTTTTATTTATTTGGAAACTAGAAAGTTGACTTCTTATTTTATTCAAACACATTTCAGCAAAGTTATACTTTTAGAATAAAATCACATTATTTGTAGTATAAACTAGTATACTTGCAATGTATATAATGTGTCCTGACCGACGTAGGATCAACTTAGAGCAAAAACTATTAAAAACAAAAATACGAAAATTTTAAGGTATATTCTTACGCACACTAAGTAAGGGTTTAGCACAATTTTAATTTTAAAACTTAAAAAGGGTGAACATACTGGGTCAACTACCAGCTATATAACAGAATGTGTATCTGATTAGGGTGAAAAGCTTAGCAACAAATGTTTGTTGAATGCATTTACATAGCAACCAACGACTTAGCAAATCTATACTGTATATATAAAAGCCAAATCCACTGACTCACTGATCACGATTTCTCCAAAACCACTGAACGTATTGTAATTAAATTTGGTATGTGGCTTCCCCTAGGATCCTAGGTGCTCGCTAAGAAAGGGTTTAAAAAAATTCGAAATTTTAAGGGGGATTAGGGGGTCAAAGTTATTATAAAAAAACCACCGAATGGATTAGAATGAAATTTAGTATGTAGCTTCCTCTAGGGCAATAAGATGTTCGCTAAGAAAGGGCTTAAAAAAATTCGAAATTTTACTGGAGGTTTGGGGGGGGGGGGGGTTAAAGTTACTAAAAATCCCCATAAGAAATACATCTATAGTATAATATATTTATTGATATAATATATTTTTTGTTAATATACATTTAACTTTGATGTGTCTATCCGTGCAAAGCCGGATCAGTCCAGCTAGTTTAATATAGCTTTATTATTCTTATCTACCAAAACCTTTTTCAGGTAAAATTAACAAAATACAAAAAAAAAAAAACACAAACCACAGTCAACGAAAAAGATTACATATAATTAAATTCAAACATCTCTTGTTACTATTATAAATAAAACAGCTGATTCAGTTCAAAATTTTACATAATTTTAGGTTAGGCCTACAACTAATCAAAGCAGTTTTATTTACAACCAATTAGGCAAATTTAGATTCAGGTAATTATTCTTCACAGCAAACAGTTTTTTTTTTTTTTTTTTTTGAGGGAAAAAAAAAAAAAAAAGCTTACTGTATTAAAATTGAAACACCTTGTGTTACATATTATATTGTTACCGTTAGTTAGTGACATCAACATTTGTTTGAAATGTTGTTTATTGATTATTTTAATATTTATGGTGAAATTACAACGCATTCTGCCATTCGAATTATTGGAGGCGTCTACAGTATTTCGATCTCTGTCTTACATTAGATACGTATAGATCACCGCTCAGTCGTCGCTTCAGTGAAAATATCAGAGTAGAAAGTACGCTGGAATTGAAGAGTGAATCGAACAAGGCTGCAGCCTCTAGTATGTACCCTATTATATAGTCAGGCTAAAGATTTTTACAAGAAGTATATCGGTTAGGGAAATAAATTACAATATGTAAATTACTATTTCTAAGAGGAATCTCGTTTCTCTTTGAAGTTTTAATTCTTTATTGAAAAATTCAAATTTGGAGATATGTTCCTAATTTTATTTCTACCTCCATTACCTACCTAGCATAACACCTTTTAGTAACTCTGCAGTGACCGTGTTGTTTTGTTTTATTAGAGGCACTTGGCCCACTTTTCTAAATTTGATGACTTCTCACTATTTTCCCATTGTACAGCTGGTTGAAAACATGACGTAAGTACATTTGTTTATGTAACTACACTCGATTCCACGTTCACCGTGCAGTACAGGTCTTACAGGAGAATATACGTGCTACTACCGTTACAGGGAACATCACGTTTATTGTCATGCGGGTTGCGTCAACTGACCGAGCGTAGCATGGGAGTTGATGTGTTTTAGTTGGCTAGTATCGCTGAGACTGTCGTAAGGATAACATGGCTTATGGGCGTTCAGTACTGCACGGTGAACGTGGAATCTGGTGTAGATGTGTACCCGGCTTTGTAACGGTAATGACTTTTGAACATTTATAACTTAACTAAGGTGTTATATAAGCCTAACTGTATCGTGAAGTCATTTATATGATAATTTTAACACATTTAAATTAATAAATAACACATTTAACATTTCTTTGCAGTATATGAAGGTTTAAGCTTTATTTTGATGTACGAACGTACGTTGGTTCTCTCATATTAAGGGCGAGCATATAAAAACAATTCCAATATAAATATCATGGGAAATATTTCAGGCTGCATAATTTGTATTTTTTGCAAACTTAAGGGGGCACTCCACCTTTGAAAAAAATTTCTTTATTTTTAAAGCAAACCTAACTATTTTATGTTTTATAATATGAGTGTTGGTTATAGTGACTTTTCGATAAGATTTGCCCCCCCCCTCTCCCTCCTAAGGCTTCACTGTGGCAGACATAACTCAAGTTGTATTTGAGATAGCCTCATTTTTATTTTTTTATTTTGAAGAGGGCATTCCATTCTACATACAACCTGTAGTATGGATATTAAATTACATAAAATATTTCTGTAAAAAATATGTTATTTAATTTTTTGTATAAAAAATTTTAGTAAAATCTTTTTTTAATCATTTCTTAAAATCTTTATTATAGGAACTAATGTATATCCATACTACAGGTTGTACAATGAAATGTCCTCTTCAAAATTAAAAAAATTAATGAGACTATCTGAAATACAACTTGAGTTATGTATGCCACAGTAAATGAAGACGTGAGAATCAAAACTTTCGGAAAACGGCAAAAAAAAAGACTCAGTTAATTGGAGAATATACATGTACGCGTTTCGTTTTTAGATAAAATAATCTAATTATAAGCATATTATATATACTTATTGTATATCAAATTGTTTAGAAAATCACAGGGAACAAAACTAGGTGAACAAAATAATTGTAATTTTTTGTCATTTTTATCAATATTAAGGTGGAATGCCCCCTGAAAGCGAGGTAATGATAAATGTTATATTTTTGGGAAATATCGGAATGTTTGGGCTTAACATTTGGCGCATGGTGTCCCGCATAACCGGTTCTCCCGAACTAAGGGATGGTTCTTATAAAAGAGTTATTTAAAAATACACTTCGTTTTTGGATTTTTATATTTATCTGTAGTTCTGAAGTGTAAAACGTATAAAATTTAGTTTACTTAGTATTAACTCGGAAATGGATATTGCGCTTCCTCATTTCGCAGGTTGTGTTAAAATAGTTTAATTAGAAATAAATACCTCTGGACAATAAAAATTGACACACTTTCGAAGTGAAAACTTATAGGCGCAAAAAGTCAAAAAATTTTGAAGGTGGTGAATCGGATTTTACCGTCTCGCATTTATCCGTCACGCACTACTATATATATATATATATATATATATATGGTACACATGTAGAAGAGTATATAGTTTACATGGTAATACCTGTGAACCGGTCATTGTCCTTCCTCATCTCGTAATTTGGCCGAAAATATTTTTCTTGGTAATACCTCTGAAATGGGCATTGTGCTTCCCCATTTCGTAAATTGCGTTAAAATAGTTTGCTTGGTAATACCTTTGAAATGGACATTGTGCTTCCCCATTTCGTAAATTGTGTTAAAATAGTTTGCTTGGTATACCTCTGAAATTGACATTGTGCTTCCCCATTTCGTAAATTGTGTTAAAATAGTTTGCTAGGTAATACCTTTGAAATGGACATTATGCTTCCTCATTTCGTAAGTTGTTTTAAAATAGTTTACTTGGAAATACCTCGGAAATGGACATTGTACTTCCTCATTTCATAAATAGTGTTTTTATTGAATATTTTCTATACTTTTGAAGTGTAAGTCAGAACATCGCCACAGACGTTTACACAACTCCCGTATGGACTTATTTTTACACACCTTATTTTATTTTTTATTTTTAGTGTACTTTTACTCGAAACATCTATGGCATTCATTTTCTGTTAAATTCCTTTCATTTTTAGAGTCAGTTTAACGTAGCCTATAGTTTCAAAATACCTCCGGTCACGTCCGTCTGCATAATTACCACAGTATAAACAAATAAAGTCGGTAACAAATTATATTTTTTATGCAGAATTAAGGGATAAATTGTAGACAGTTAATTTATTTTGTATCTCATGTGCAAATAGCAGAGTATATAGTTTACTTGATAATACCTCTGAAATTGACATTGTGCTTTCTCATTTAGTAACTTTTGTTAAAATAGTTTTACTTTCAATACCTCTGAGATGGACATGTTGCTTCCTCATTTCGTAAGTTGTGTTAAAATAATTAACTTGGTTATACCTCTGAGATGGACATTGTGCTTAGTCATTTTGTAACTTGTGTTAAAAAAAGTTTACTCGGCAATACCTTTGATAAGGACATTTTGCTTCCTCATTTCGTAACTTGTATTAACATATTTTATTAGGTAATACCTCTGAAATGGATATTGTGCTGCCTCATTACGTAAGTTGTGTTAAAATAGTTTACTTGGTAATACCTCTTAAGTCGACATTGTGCTTCCTCATTTTGTAGCTTGTCTTAAAATAGTTTACTTGGTATTAACTCGGAAATGGACAGTGTGCTTCCTCATTTCATAAATAATTGTGTTTTTATTCAATACACATGGATGTTTTTTTTTTTTAATAAACATGATCCATTTGAAGAAAATCGAATAACGCATTAACTCGTGATTGAGAAATAAACAGATTTTTGATGGACGAATGCGGAACGGTTGATATAAAATTGTTAATATGCCTACGCCTGAATCGAAGCGTTCGTGTGTTGTTTACGACTTTTCTACTTTAGCTTATAACGAATTTCTATAAAGGATTGTAAAATATTTGTTATTTACGAAAGGAAATTTCGTTGCTATTGTATTTAATTCTTCGTTACGTGTACAATTTTAATCAATTGTTTTTAACACAATAACTTCGTTTTTTATTTGGTTCATAGTGTCAGACGTGAATGAGTTTCTTTCGGTTCACATCTTTTACAGGCTATAATTTTATAATTTATGTAGAAAGAATTGTTTATACTTTATTACAATTCGTGTAGTGGTACAACGTGTTCTGTGAATATTTGTGAATATTTTTTACATATATCTAGCTCGAATCTTATTGAATCCTGAATTTGTTCGACATTTGCAAATATATTACTGATGTCGTCGGTGTTACAAGAGGACAATGTGAACCAAGGCGAAAGAGGTTTCTGAAAAGGCACATTAGTTTTCAAGAAATTTTCGTTGTGATTGGAGTACACGAAATTTTAAATAATTAGCAAATTGATGTTGATACAACTTGTAAATTGGTTTTAAACGAAGAAATTATACTTTCATCAATCACAGTTTGACATGTCCCTAACATTAAATTAATATTATGCCATATGTTTCGTGAATTATTCCTACTAGACAAAAACATTGTTTATACAAATCTGCAATAAAGAGCGATTAGAGATGTTTTGACACGTTCACAGAACCACTAGTTTATTTATGTTTTAATTTATTTGGTTCATTTTAAAAAGTTGTTTTTATTTTTGTCGTGTGCGATATTAGGGATTCTAGTGAAATTCGCGAATGTTTGTTGGACAGTGAGTGTCAGTGATTGTGGATTTCCTATGGTGTACAAATTATGATTTTTTGAGATTTCTTCTTTTTTAAAATTAAAATAAGGTACTGAAGTTATACATTATTTGTTTCTTAATAATATTTTGCTTACTTTTCATATACCAGAGCTTTGTTTGTAAAGTTCTGGATGCTTGGTGTAGGTAAAGAAAATTTAAAAACATTTTATTCTGTATCATTTTGTACTGTCAGAAGGTAAGTTTTTTTAAAAATAAACGTTATGCTGTTATGAACAGTTTTCTTGCTAAATGTTCAGTTAAATGATTTCTTGTAAACATTAATATATAACAGTTATTTTTCATACAGAAAGTATTGCTACGATAATTTGTTTTGTATTCTTTTACACAGCCCTAAGTAGCGAGTAGCACTGAGAAAAATCCAATCAGAACTTACAGGGTTAAAAATGACCAAACACGATATCTTTGATAAAAACATATAAACAGTATCGCACCTGACAGTAGGGACCAAAAAAGACATTTACTTTCACGGTGAAATACAAAAGTCAACACTACAGCTGCAATAAATTACACACTTTGATAATGTCGCCCTCCGAGAGGCCGAAACATATTGCTAAACAATTTATAGCTTTTAAAGTTAACTCGAAGCACGTGATAAGGTCTAATTTACGGCGGCTGTTTTGTTGAACGCGAAAAACCTTAACTTCCAGAACTCTGTACTGACTGCGGGGGGTTTAAATTAAACACTCAGTAAAATTAGTTAGATAATTTAGATAATCAAACAAATACAAACATAAGTTTATGTTTAGTTTTAAACTGTCCTATGTGTTAGGGTTGGTCCAGGGTTCTAGGTAGGTTTAGCTATATTCCTTATTCGAGTTAATATATTTAATGTAAAGGTATTGAGTTGTGTAAGACGGACAAGGAGGTATGAATCCGGAAATATCAACAAGGTTGCATTAGTGGTCGGAACATGGAACTAGCTCATTTGAGCGATGGTCTAGCTTGAGAATATTAACACGGAAGCTGGATGGATCATAAACAAGTAATCCTAATCTAGAATCGAGGACAGTTTTGCTAAGACGGAGGCCGGAGGAGGCCAGTAAGTGGACGTTGGTCGGGTGACCGGTGAGTTGAGAGGCTGCGAGTTAGGCCAGTCTTCCTACGTTAGAGGCTGCGAGTTATGCCAGTCTTGCTACGTTAGAGGCTGCAAGTTAGGCCAGTCTTGCTACGTTAGAGGCTGCGAGTTAGGCCAGTCTTGCTACGTTAGAGGCTGCGAGTTATGCCAGTCTTGCTACGTTAGAGGCTGCGAGTTAGGCCAGTCTTGCTAAGTTAGAGGTTGCGAGTTAGGCCAGTCTGGCTACGTTAGAGGCTGTGAGTTAGGCCAGTCTTGCTACGTTAGAGGCTGTGAGTTAGGCCAGTCTTGCTACGTTAGAGGCTGCGAGTTAGGCCAGTCTTGCTACGTTAGAGGCTGCGAGTTATAACAGTCTTGCTACGTTAGCGGCTGCGAGTTAGGCCAGTCTTGCTACGTTAGAGGCTGCGAGTTAGG
>JAGFPH010007075.1:6576-40380 GCA_018207615.1 Philaenus spumarius | reverse complement strand
TTTTTTTCCAGCGACCCCCGATTTTTAGTACATATTGACTGGACTATTAGATATTGTGGTTAATTATCCTGTTTTATGTTCAAGTGAAACTAATGCTTCTGTATTCTACATATTGGTAATCTATGTTTTTTGGCTCCCTCTCTGTAGGGGGAGGGGGGTGCAAAATCCTCAATACTCTTGAGTAGTAACGAGAAGAATCTCAATATCTTTTTGTTTTCAAGAATATAATTTATTCTCAGTTGTACTTTTCTCGATTCAGCCATAAATTTCATGATACATTTTTTAAATTTCTATTTTTAGTTTTTCTATAAATTATAAAATATTACATAGAATGAAAAGAAGATAAACATAAGTTTTCGAGACAACTCAACATGGAAGAGATTAGAATTTTCCAATATCTTATTCAAATTACATTATCACTGAAGAGAAATAACTTAGCATAGCAGGGATTAAGTTTGTGTTTTATAGCCTAGGGCAAGAGTCTCCAAATTACAGCTCGCAAAGAGTTTTTGTGCAGCCCGACCGAAACACCATACAACTATGTACTTAATAAATCCGTAATACAAGGGCTATCCAGAAAGTAGATTACGTTTTCGTCTGTGCCCGCAAGGGGCGGGGCTAGCACGGCCATCTTGGTGTCAGTGCGTTACGCCGCTCATTCGGCATCTAGCCGTGCTAGTGAGAGGTTTGTGCTGTACTCCGTCGAGTTACTGTGACGGTTTGAAATGTCTGCCTTAATTGAAAATGCCGCGAACTGTGAGGTGCGTGCAGTAATAAGGTTTCTGACTGCAAAAAACTGTAAACCGATAAAAATCTATCGGCAGCTTTGTGAAGTGTATGGGGACAATATTATCACTGAAGGTGGAGTGCGTCAGTGGGTCATAAAGTTTAAAAATGGCCGAACTAATGTTCACGACGAAGAGCGAAGTGGAAGACCCAGCATAGTGACTGCCGAACTTGTCGAAAAAGTCGATGCCGAAGTCCGTCAAAACCGAAGATTCACAATAACGGAACTCTCTATGAGTTTTCCACAAATTTCGCGAAGTTTGTTGCACGAAATCATCACCGAAAAGCTTGGTTACCACAAGTTTTGTGCAAGATGGATACCAAAAATCTTGACTGAGATCCACAAAAATCAGCGAATGACTGCTGCGCTAACGTTTTTGGACGCTTACGATAAAGATGGCGACTCATTACTCGACCGCATCGTTACTGGTGACGAAACATGGGTTAAACATGTGAACTGCGAGACGAAATTGCAGTCAATGCAGTGGGGCCACACAAATTCCCAAGAAAAACCCAAGAAATGCATCCAAACGACGTCGGCAAGGAAGGTGATGGCGACTGTTTTTTGGGACAGGAAAGGTGTAATTTTTGTGGACTTCCTGGAAAGAGGCACTACAATAAACTCTCAAAGGTATTGCCAAACTCTGCAAAATCTCAGAAGAGCAATACAAAACAAGCGCAGGGGAAAGTTGAGCTCAAAGATCTTGCTGATTCACGACAACGCCCGGCCCCACACGGTAAATGCCACTCGCCAAGTTCTTGGATCCTTTAAGTGGGAGTTGTTTCCTCATCCGCCGTACAGTCCCGACCTGGCACCGAGCGACTGCCACTTATTCCCAGCAATGAAGAAGTGGCTGGCTATGCAGCGTTTTGATGACGACGCACAGCTGCAAGAAGAGGTAACCAAGTGGTTGAAGGCGCAGGCGACCGAATTCTACGACGAAGGAATTTCCAAGCTCGTCCATCGCTACATAAGTGCCTTAATTTCAATGATGACTATGTAGGAAAGTAGTATTTAAGTGTGGCTTTCATCTGTATATAATAAAAACAATTTCCAATACTTTGTTTATTTTTAATTCCAAAACGTAATCTACTTTCTGGATAGCCCTCGTACCTAATAAATCACAAAATTGATTGAAATATACAGTATTTTACTTTGACATTATTTTCTTGAAAATTAAATATATAACAAGTTTAATAAACATGTTAAGTATTTTAAACATTTAACAGTTGCAAGACCGCCTCAGATTGTCTGCGGATGAATTACCACGCTTTCGCGATATAGGGAACAAAAAATCTGCTCTTCGCCCCCCCCCCTCCCCTCAGCGATCTGGTGCAACAACCGGTGTGATTTGCATAGGCCTATATGAAATCAAGTTGTCAAATGATCATTTGAAATCAATTCTAAAGATAGGAACATCCAAATTCGACTTAAAATGGACAGAAGTTATATTGTCTTAAAAGCAACTGCACACATCTCTTACTTACAAAAGGAAACCAAATAACACTGTATAAAAGTTATACAAACGTTATTTTTCTTTATGTTTATCCATTTAAATACACATTTCTTTTAATAAATTTACTTGATTTGGTTTTTCAGTGGTTGGTTTATTGAAGTACTTATTTTAATACCTCATTCATTTCAAAAACATGTTTTTGAATGTAGCGAGTGAATAGATTGACCACCGACTTTTATTTTCTGATCACAAAATTCGTGATTTTTCAAAAGGGTTTTAATTCAAGGTATCACAAGTATCGCTACATACAGCTTCTTTAAAAAATAACAAATAGCGTTACTACTATTAATTTAGAAAGGAACGGACATGTATGGACGTAGTACTTTGAACAGAAAAATACAAAACTTACCTGAACGTGTGTGTCCATCACGGAGGTTTAGCAGCAAATGTCCCCTTACGTTTGTATTAACTCAAAAGGTTAAACCTAAGGATCATATTACTTAGGTTCTTGATCCTAAAAAAAAACTTATAAATTTGTTTTTAATGCTTTTTTGTGTGAATTTTAAATGCATGGTTACAAAATTGCAAATCGGGTGGGAATTTCCACTCACAAGGGTTTAGATACCGGTACTAAGTGTGTTTATAATAATAAGTATTTAAACACTTAGTTTATTAATTGAGTTTATGAAAGTATTTTATAATTATCTTCTTAAACAACCAAATCTTTAAGAACATCTTTAATTTTCCCTTCTTTAGATGGACTTACACTGGCATTTGTACTCGCAAATATACACTCTACTCTCCAGATAAAACTAAGTCCCTTATTCATACCTGATCTGATAATTGCTTTTACAAAATTTTGACCTATTCCTCCATGTTTGCTATCAATATAATAATTCAAATGATCCTGGGTTTTCCTTATACTGAAGGTTGAAATAATTGCTCTAAGCATGGAATCTCTTGGGTAGTATATTGTGATGAATACAGTTGATTTTGGTTTAGCTGGAACCGTCTCTAAACGTTCAAAGTGATCACTAAAAAAGAAAAATTAACCAAATATTACATACTATATAAAAGGATAACTGTGAGTTCTAATGGGCTAATAATATCCAGTGTGCCAAATTTCTTGCATTTTCTCGCTGAACTCTAAATGCCTATAGTATAAATTTGCCTTAATTATTAGGTAAGTTAGCTGGTTTTCCAATTTTGATTTTCTAAAAGAATGTTTTTTTGACTTTACTCAAAAGTGCATTCGATCTAAAGGCATTAAAAAACCATAAAGTTCTAGCTATATAACAACGTTTTGACCATAGAAATATATATTATTAGCTTATAACAGCTGACCTTGAACAATTCTAAAATAAATTTTATTTTAGTGTTTGTATTTTTTAGAAGTAAAGGTTAGGCGTAGACCAGAATGACTTATTATGAAATTAATTTCTTGAACAGCTGTCAAATTTTCTAAAAACATAATATACCTGATTTCAAATAAAAAATATCCTTAACGCCAAAATTCAATTCCTTAGGGAGTGTAATGGGTTAGTCTTACTAACATAAAGTAAAGACTTTAAAACAATATGCAATCTAATAATCATGGTAAGAATAAAGTAGTAGATACTAAACTACAAAGTATAATTATAAACACACTTAACCTTTACTGATTTAATTTTCTTGATTTCTCTTTTAGGCCAAGTAATGTAAAAATATTTTTGAAAAATCTAAGAGCCAATTATATTTTATTTTACTACTTTATTACAATTAACAGAACAAAATACTGGCAGATCTTAACACAACTCACTAAACAACTAATCAGCTAGTGAGTAAGTAGATGTCCCTTATTCTATGGAAGGAGCTACAATAACTTGACATACACCATTTTCACAGATTAAGGATTATCACTGCTTTGAATAAATATGTCATAACTCGATAGTAAATTAATAAACCGGAGCTTCGCAGGCCTAGGGTGTTAAACTGCCACCCTGATATTTGAACAGTGCATCAACATGACTTGAATAAACTCTAGATTACTTTTGAGGTCCAGTGAAACTGGGTGATGGTTGCAGATAAACAGACAAATAAGTAAAAAAAAATTAAGTTTTTAAAATTTATAGTAGGGTGACCTAAAATGATAAAAAAATTTGTACCTGTTGATAAATATTTTTACTTTGACTATGAAAATGCCAGAGTGAGTCTTATCAGAGGAACTTTCTTTTAAAGCATTATATTTAGCAAAATAACTTCATAATTTTGTGAATTAAATTAAAGCAGGAGTCGTTAAGAAATTAACAAGTTATAGGTTAGGCCAGTGTTCTTCAAACCACCAAGCAATGTAGTTTCAATCATTTTTTTTTTTTTTTTTCATATTTGATGGCATTTTAATAACCACAACAGTGTTATTTTGATGTACCAGTGATACAAAGAACAAAGGATTCAGTAGATTGCATCATTTTAAATGTTATCATACTTTACTTACAAACAACTGTATAAAATGGTGTTCAATTGACCACTAAATGTAGGCCATAGTAGGGAATTTTGAAAGCGGTGAAGCAAGTGTGGCACCCCTGTTCCTCCCAGGGAGTGAACGTTTGTTTTGTTTTGTGAATAATGGCTACGAGTAGTAAGAAACGGAAAGAACTAGTTTGTTTAATTTGTAATGAATCTGTCTCCATTATGAAAGAGTATAATTTAAAGCGGCATTATGATGCTAAGCACGCCTCCAGGATGGGCGCAATTCAAGGATAATTTTAATTAGATAAGTTGTGAGATTTAAAGAAAAAATTAGAAAATCAACAATTCTCATTTCGTTGGCAAACCGCTAAAAGTGAATTAAGTAGCAAAGTTATCTATATAATTTCTGAACAAATTGCAAAAAATCAAAGCTACTTACGGATGATGAGTTTGTAAAGCAGTGTATGGAAAATTGGCAGCTGAAATTCTATGACCGACAGAAGCATTTGTTTTCAAAGGTTAGCTTATCCGAGGTAACAGTGGCCAGAAGAAGCGAAGAATTAGTTCAAGGTATTGAAGACACACTAAAAGTACATGCTTCAAAGTTTGCCCCTTGATGAGAACACTGAAATTACAGATACAGTTCAGTTAGCTATTTTTATCAGAGGAATCGACCAATACTTTTCAATTACCGAAGAAATGGCTGCTCTATTTTCAATGAAAGGCACTACTTAAGGCAGTGATATTTACAAGGCTTTCACGTCAACTAAAAATAGATTTTGCCTAAAGCTGAACAATCTGTCCTGTGTTGATGGTGTCCCAGCAATGACAGGAAAACATGAAGGTGCCGTGGTTCTGATCAGTAAAGACGCTTGCGAAAGTAGACAACTCGAGCAATACCATTACATTATCCACCATGAAAGTTTGTGTGCAAAAAGTGTCTGTTTCAAGGACGTAATCAAAGAAGTGACTAAAGTCGTGAATTTTATCAGATCAAATGGATTGAACCATAGGGAACTTTCTTACCGAGATGGATGCAGAGTATGGTGATACTTATAGTATAGAGTATGGTGAGCATGAAGTACATTACACAGAGGTTCACTTGCTCAGTCGGAGAAAGGTTCTTAAAAGGGTTCTAAAAGGGTTAAAAGGGGGGGGGGGGTTCATGGAAAGTACAGGAAAGGCAGTTCACCAGTTCAACGATCCCAATTGGATTTTGGGTACCTCACGGATATTTCAATGCACCTCAATGATTTGAATATTCAGCTGAAAGGTAAGAATATTATGATACATAACCTTTTTAATCAAATTGAGGAATTTTAGAAAAAAACTTTTTTGTGGGAGAGTCAATGGCGCCTTCACACACTTCCCAACTTGTGTGAAGTTCAAAACAAGGAAAAATACAGTGAAGCACTCTCGGTTCTACGATCTGGTTTCAGCAACAGGTTTCAAGATTTCAAGTTAAATAAAAAAAATTATGAAGCATTTTAGTGCTCCGTTTAGTGTGTATGTACAAGACTACACCAAAAACATACAAATGAAACTTATTGAGTTTCAGTGTAATAGCGATTTACAGGAGAAATTAAAAAATCTTGGACTTCTGGAGTTTTACTTATTGTATGTTGAAAAACATAAATTTTCAGCAGTCAGATCTCATGCTCTGTTCACAGCATCTCCTTTTGGCAGCACTTACATCTGTGATAAGCTATTTTCCAAAATGAAGAACTTGAAGTAAAAATGGAGGGATCGTGTTTCTGACACTCATTTAGAGAACTCTCTTCAAATTGCTTCATTCAAAATAAAAGCCAATGTTGACAGATTAGTGAAAGAAAAGGAATGTCAGATTTCTCATTGAACTAAAAAATTACCATTTTGATATTTTTAATTTAGTTTTGTGTTTTATTGCATGTTTCAGTATTGTTTAGACTTTAAATATATATACGGCCCTCAAGCCCTTCCATAATAAAAATTTGGTACTTTATTAAGATAAGGTTGAAGACCACTGGGTTAGGCTTTTAAGTTTATTTCTAAAGTAAAATCTTACCAATTTGCCGTGAAGGCAGAAGTACCTTAAGTACTATACTACTCACAAGAGCTAAAATCGTGACAGGTTTCATTGTCTAGTATTGTGCAGCTTCTACTAAAGTGAGGTAGGTTAGTCTTATAAAAGTCTACTATTATCATTAATATAGTAGTAAAGATTATAAAATGGAAACTTAATTACAATTTCAGCATAGACACAAATTGGCGTTACGGAATTAATTAGACATTGTTACGGTTTTGTAAATTTATATCTATAATAAAATGGTCGTTTATTAAAAAAATAGATACTGCTATTTAAAATCTCCAAGTGTTTCTCAACATTTTTATGACAGTAAAAACTAAATAATTTTCTTACAGATGTTAGCTGGATTTAGGAAATATTTCAAACACACTATTTACGCTACCTAATTCAAGCAATTAAAATATATTAAATATATACGTTTTTAACAAGATGTACTGTAAAGATGTCATAAAATACATTATTGTTTGTATCTTTGTAATGTTTTTTTTTACTTTAATATATTCTTTTATAATCTTAATATAATGTTTTTTTAATATCTTTTATAATCATGAAAACCCATGTACAGGTTATAACTATTGTTGGGTCGATTCTCAAATTTATCGATTCTGATACCGATTTCGATTCCAAGAAATCGATTCCCGATTCCGATTCCAATTACCATAATTGTAAAGGGAAGTAAACATTGTTATTTAATTTTTACTGCATGGTTTTTTGACTTTAATGTTATTTGTTAATATTGGTTATTGAACTAAGAGGAACTTACATAAAACTGCCGATTTGGATTCATTAAAAAATTTATACACTTTTTTTCATTATACTGCACCGAAAAAGCTGTTTTCTTTACCTGTGCACATAAACGTAGAAAACACAGACATGCAAGTCCTTATTTTCCGTGCACAATACTGTAAAATCAGCTGTGTAGGGATCAGTAAATTTTACAGCTGATTTTACAAATAAGAATAAACGTATCAGTTTTAAGTAAACAGCTGATTTTACCGTTCTCCAGTTTATTTTACAAATAAGAATAAACATCAGTTTTATTTAAACAGCTGATTGATTTGGTCAATGGAAATATGACAGAAAAATCATACAAGTTTAATTGTTT
The DNA here is from genome assembly GCA_018207615.1 of Philaenus spumarius. Lineage (NCBI taxonomy): Eukaryota > Metazoa > Arthropoda > Insecta > Hemiptera > Aphrophoridae > Philaenus > Philaenus spumarius. Next base: position 32,519 of record JAGFPH010007075.1, on the reverse strand, counting down.
TTTTTTTTATAAAAAGATGTTTTGATTAAAAATATGTTGCCTTTTCTGTGTAGTATAATGATAAATATCGTACATAACTCGTCCGGTAAGTTTTACCGTGCTTGCACATGAAAATCCTGCACTCGGCTGCGCCTCACCCGGGAACTATTATGCTCGCACGGAAAAACCCTATTTACCGAGCTTGTAACGTAATTTACCATTAAAGAGTAGGTGTTTAACTATTTAAGGATAACTTAAGTACAGAAAACTCATATAAAATAAATATCAGTAAGGAAAAATGAAAAACATTCTTAATTTGATGTATGTAGACATTTTCCCCAGTAAAACGTTTAGGCAATTATTGTTATGCGTAGGCTGTTATTTGTACACAAGAAATCAAGTCAGGTAGGCTCAAGGTCGTCAACCACTGGTTTCGTTTCTTATCATGTCTATTTATAGAATTAGGGTGTCTACTGTGAAGAAAACTAAAACGAAAGTTTAAAGTAATAATGCTATTTGTTTTAGGTCGGGTAAAACATTTTGGACATTTTTGGGACTTACGTTAACCGTGATTTATGATTTTTGTAGGAGTCCCGACGGAATGCCTTTGTTTTGCTTATTATTCATTCCCGAAAATAGCTACATTTAATTTCAACTTTTTCTGAATTTTACAGGTATCATCTAAATTACATTTTTGCGGACCTTAGCCGTTATAGTTTAAATCAAGGTTTACGCCGGCGTTTTCTAAAATTAGCGCTAATAATATTCGGCATCGTATTTTTTTTAACGACATTAGTCATTTTATTTTAAATAATATTTCATCAGTGGTTCATGTTCATAAAATTGGCACAAATTGTATTCGGGCATTGATTTTTTGCGGGCACTCACTGTGGTACTTAAATTATGTTTTAACTCTATTGTATTTAACGCATTGTTTTTATTAAATTGGACTAGGCTAATTGTATTTGGGTAACAATTTCTTATACGGACATTCCATTGTTCTCGGGAGTAAGTTTATTCGCTGACATACGCTGTTGTATAATTGCAATCGAATGCCGGCGTTTTATAAAATTAGCGCTAATAATATTCGGATGTCGCATTCTTTTGCGGACATTCGTAATTTTATTTAAATAATATTTCACCAATGGCATAAATTTGGCACAAATTGTATTCGGGCATCGATTTTTTTGCAGACATTCACTGTGGTACTTAAATTATGTTTTTTAACTGATATTTCATATATTTTACTCCCCCCTATATTTCATGAAATTTCTACTAATTGTGTTCGGGCGTTAATTTCTTCCGTGACCATTCCGTTTTTTGTTGATAGGTATCATTATCGACCCATCCCTAGTTTGCAAACACACAAAATAATCGCTACTAACGGCTAGAAGTAACGGTACGGCTACTTCGACTACTCTATTACTTTGGTGCAGTGTAGGTTCTCTGAATACTTCGTATTGGAATGAAAAGGGATGTAACGACTAATATAACGAGGAAATATAAACCGGGGCCGTGGCAATCGGCGTACCGAACGTATTTGCAGAGATTGGTGGTGGCCGGGCCCAGAATCGATGGAATCAAATTTTGGAATCGAGAATCGACCCATCCCTAGTTATAACAATTGAATATAATTGGTGGCCTTTGGGTGGGGGGAAGGTTTACCCTACCCATTAGAAGGTCTATGTAGGTATGTTCCGTTATTATGCCCTAGAGCTAAAATAAATCTACAATTTTTTTAAAATGAGGTATCATTAGGTTCGTTTTGGTTCTGGGTAGGAAACAAAATTCCAAGGTGTCTGAGGTCATTTTTTTGGGCATAAAACATTTTTTTAAGTCATATCAGTTGGGTATTAAATGGAAAGTCTGGATGAGATGAATTCAAAATTAATTATTTTGCAATAGTACAAACACTTTGACTTGAACTAAAACCATTTGTTTAATAAGTAGACTTCATGCATTTTTAAATAACCATACCTAGTGTATTAATACCAAAATTCAATTTATATAATGAGCAGTAGGTACGTATATCATGTCAGGGGTCATTTCATAAACCATCAGTCTCTGATAGCACAAATAAAAATAAAAACACACATAGTCCATTAACTTTATATCCCATTCCATATTAATATAAGATTATTCACCATGTTTATAAAATCATATAGGCTTAAATTAAGGTCAACACAAATGAAACAAAAAAAGATGATTTAAAAGGTTGAGGAGGGAGAAGAAGAAATGTTGTTGCAAGAGGGAGGAAGAAGAACTTTTTTTCAATTATACTGACCATAGGCGTAACCAGGATGGCCGCATGGGGGGGGGTTATAACAATTACGTGGGGTATGAACATTTTTTTAAATTAAGATGCAAACAAACACGTTTTAGGCTTCCCAAAAGTACTTTAAAATGTTATTGGTATGTATTATTTTGCACTTCTAATTGTGATTCAGGCCTATTTTAGAATAATTTAGAATAGCAACCATGACTCATCACCCGCCAAATCTTTCCGTGCGCTGCCTCCAACCTTATAGACTTGGAAGACACATGGGGGTTTTTTTGTCGGCTGCGGATTAGTTACCGTCGCCGCTCATAAAATTTAAAGTGTGCACACAGGGCAGTAAAATTTACGACACCGTTTATTAGCCTCACTTGGGATTCATTAAAATGAAGTATCTAGTTCATCAATCACGAAGTGTGTTATGTAATATATTAATCCTTTTACTGTTTTATTGATATGAACAGAAAGCAACTGCCTTTGTATTGTTATTCTGTCACCGATTGTAAAAGAAGCAAAAAATATACTTATTTGGGTTTATCCAATCAATAAATAAAAGAATAGAAGATTTTGGAGCATTCTACACTGTGTTTCCTGATTTGGGCAACTAGAAGAAACATTTTTCAATTATTTAAGAAAGTCGGTTTTGTCATTTTGACGAACTACACACGCGGTCGAAGAATAGTATTCTCCCGAAAATACTAAAAATAAGAAAAATTGGCGTGCATTTGGTCACGTTCGCAAATATTTCGGCGGAGACGGTGAAAAATCCGTCGATTGAAGTGGCAGCGAGCGGCTGCACAGCTATCGTCAGCGGTAAATAAACCGATCGTTTATGTTTCCAACCAATGTGTATTCTCTAATACTCTCCTTCGCGCCACTGTTGATATTTTTTACAATGGGGGGGTTATAAACCCCCCGTCCCTCCCAGTTACGCCTATGATACTGACTCTGATACAAACCTTTGTAGAGGACAGTTGATTCCTTTGGGAAACTCCAATTGCACGCAGTTTCTTGTTGTTTGGCAGAAACAAATTCAATTATATATATATTATCTGATACAAGAAGATAATATACAAATCTGCAAAGACAACAATATCAATTATATAAAAAACACACCTCCTTCATGTTTTCTGTTCAAATTTAAAACCTCCAAATTATAAATTCACCAATCTTCATTCACCTCTTCAATTACACAAATATCCAGAAAATTATTTTAAACACTCTTTTGTTTCAGTTCAAAATTGTTAACCATTGCAATCATCCTTCATTAGCCTAAGCCTAGAGAATAAGAAATCATGATCAACATTGTTCAATAGTTAAGTAAGTTATGTTATTTGTTTTATCGAACTACAATAGTACTTTGAAAAAGACATTCCAATCAGCTAGCTGGCCAAAAACAATTGTAAACTTGAACTCAAGATTTTTTTAAAAAAACATTCAGTGTACATTACTAATTTGTATTACTAATAATAGACTCTTACAAGAATATGTAAAACTTAAACATAGCCACACTGTACCATGAATTAAAAATAAGTCATTTATTTCCAGTATTAGTTGTATTGTCCACTGTCAATACTTCACTGGGGTACAAGGTTTTATCAGTGGAGTTTATTATAGGAACTATTGCTAATAACCACAAGTTGTAAAGTTACTGTTTCCTTTTATTTGTTTTTATCACTTTAAAATAACACTATTCAAAAAACACAACCGACACGTAAAGATAAAAACAAAAAACTAAGAAACAACTTTAATAAATTTTTAAAGGATCTTCGAAGATATTCGAGAACTTGTACGTCTACACGTGAACCCTGTGTAAATACAAAATAAACAAATAATACTTGATTTAAAAACAATAATTCTTTTAGCATAATTATCAACAACAAAACAGAAATATAAAATGATTATCAAATTCAACCTACTTCATAACTAATGAAGGTCCACACAAAGCTGGAAGAGACATCCGTCCGCCATGACATCGGTCGACACAATGTTAAAGAAACCTGCTACCTACCCCCACCATAGCATATTAACAAAAACGAAAAGAAATTTATCTTTAAATTATTGCAGTTATAGGCCCACACGGTACAACACGTTGGTAGCCATTTGTCACGAGATGTCTTGTGACGAAATATAATTTGTGAATTTACTTTAAGTTAATCTTTTTTAGATTTAATAATAAAGAATGAATTTAATTTGGTTACTAGTCAGGGTGTGAATTTGTAGAGATCTGTAGTTAGCTTGTGAAATGATTGGTCTAGGAGATGTGATCTAAACAATTTGAAATTAACCTTTGACATTTATTGAGTTATCAACTTAACAAAAAGCAATACATATACATAAAAATCAGTACGATAATACATCTATATAATAAAACAAACCTGAGAGCATGATAAATTTATAAGTATTGAACTGTTCTTTACGTACCAGGGATTTTTCTCTATATTTTTCAAAAGACACTGTTCACTTTTTACAAACCAGTATTTTACACGGATTGTCGCACTTCTTGGTGATGGATGAAGTCCTCGTGGTTAAGGGTGTGATGTTAAGTCCTTTCATCTGGATAAATAACATCAATCCAGTGATTTACTTTGATGTTGGTCCTCACCGCGTCAGTATTATAACGTTTGATACTGTTAAACGTACATAATTCACAACTTGTGAATTAAATTGCATAAAGACTCTAGGAGTTCCACATTACACGACTGTTTTGTATCAGAGTCAGAATTAGAAGAAGGACTTAGAAGGTGGATATATTCTAGCTGATTTACTAAACGGAAGAACCAAACTTATAGATTTGTTCACCTTTCTATCTGATTATAGATAAACCACTGTACTGTTTATTAATATTGATTTGTTTAATATTTTGGTCATAGATGATCCACTACTTTTAGTCATAATGGGGCATGTTTATTTTATGTTATTCTTTAAATATTACAAGATTGACTGGCTTTAGTCCTATAGTGGCACTACTGTTTTGTTTTTGTTTTGGAATACACTTTGTTCGGTTTTTTATCTACCTAACGATTTCTAAGCTCTCAATATTTAATGCTCTCTATCAACTTATTTGACTTATGGACCTTTTGATTAGAAAATGCATCTTCTGATGAATTGAGTATGTTACAAATTTAACATTATTATACTAGCCTAAGCTAAAACAGAAGTCAACCTAACCCAGGGCTCTATAACAAGGGCTATATTGTTTCTTTGATCTCGGCACTGTGCCTCCAGTCCCATCCGAACGCAGCCCTGACGTCACTGCGGTGTCAAGTGCGAAGACTACAGCAGCGGACTCTTTGTGCGCGCTGTCGTTATACGCTGTTGTAACTCGATGGAAAAGCTTCAGTAAAATAAAACTTACATATTCTTAAGCTACATAAAGTACGGATTCTAACAGTAAATTAAACTTTTATTTTAACAGGTATTTCGAATTTTAATAATATTGAAAATACAGTAAAACCTCATTAATCCGGACCCCATTATGACGGACTTCGCTTAATCCGGACAGCCCGTTGACTGCAGGTTATAAAGATTACATTCAACTAAATTTGGAATAAGCCATTCTAAACTAGTAGTCCACAGAATGGACCTTTCATATTCACAGTGTAATACATTTTACTACATGTTTTATGAATTAACGTATTGTCTGTACTTACAACTAAACTCAAAATACTTGTTCGTTTTCTATAAAGAGTGTTTCATTATGCACCTTTGTTCATATTAAGGTTATTTCATTTAAACCGGACTTTAATTATCCGGACGACTTAGAGCCCCAATTAGTCCGGATTAATGAGGTTTTACTGTATTTGAGAATTATCACAGTCTGACATGGAAAAGTTATTAAGAGAGGAAATTTTTTATTTTTGGGTTACAAACAAACATCCAGCGAGAAAGTTGTAGCCAATGATTTGATCTAAACTTTTCAATTCACCGATTTGTGATATAATGATTACATCATTATGAATTAATTTTTAAATGTGCGCGAGGTGGTGCCGCGCCGCCACTCCCGGAGTACTGTCGTTTGATACTGGAATATTTACATCCTTATCCATTACGTTTATGTACATATTGTTATTTTAAGGTAATATAGTAAATCACTTGTCCCCAGGTAATTATGCCAGCTAGAAAAAAAGTAAGCATTTTATTTTAACATAAACTAATTATAATTTATAATTAAAATTTGATATTATTGAAGTGGACACAAAAAAATAAGTTGGATGTTAACTTTTAAAAAATAATATCATTATTACGTACATTCAAAGAAATAAAATTAGAGATCAATGTTGGAAAAAGAAAATCGTAATTACGTAAAAAATTGAGTTTAATATTTAATTACAAGAATTACTTTATAACGAAGAAATATACTGTCTTTTATTTAATTTGTTCATTGTTGTCTAATTTGTGGAGTACTTACATAAGAATTTTATAAGAATTAGACATGTAAATTAATAAAGATATAGTTTCAAAAAGGAGCGAGGATAAAAAAGTTCAAAAGTGGTATCAGTCAAAGAAACATTACCATTTTTAATGCTTATTTATGAAATGTTCTTAGTTCTCATAACCTGAAAAAACTAAATTGATTTTTTTTTTAACTTTATCAATCAATCAAGAAATGAAAAATTTTATTAAAATGGCCTTTTTTTATAATTTTTTAACAGTACTTGAAACATCCAAGTACATATGTCATGGCTAAAAAGGTAGTGTTCTTTTACTGAACACTATCCATGAAACTAAATATATGGTTACAAAATCACTAAAATGTGTGATGTTTTTTTCCCTATGGAGAAAATTCCTTGGCACTCACAAAATAAATTTATTTTTCCCTCAGATACTGAGATATTTTTGTTCATTGCGGTCCAATCATAGAGTACGTACTCTTGGGATACAAGGACCAAATTCATCATAATTGACAATATCAATTAACTTAGTCTACGATCTGCGCTACCTTAGAGTTAAGAACGTAGTCAAACACACAACAGGGAACGTCATCGGCCTGCGCTAATGCCATATCCGTTTAGTAAAAATAATAAGAAATACTATGGAATAGCTATAGCAAGATCAGTCTATCTATCCCTATATTCAAACACTAATAGTCTAACATCTCAACACCGTGAAGACGATTTTGTATGTGAGTTCACACCGCACATACACCCTAAAACAATGAAAGCAAACTAAAACTCTTTGCAACTTTCCTTCCAATAAGTTATTCCAAATTAAATAAGCCTAATATACATAGGCTAAGTGTGTGTGTATTCGCACCACACATACCACACTCTAGTAATGTAATCACATTAAATTAACTGAAACCTTTAGAAACTATCCTTCAAATAAGTTATTCAAACTCAGTAGGTCTAATATTCGTAGGCTGAGAGTATGTGAATTCACACCACACATACACACGAAATCAAATGAAACCGAACTAAACACTTTGAACTTTCTTTCAAATAAATTAGTCAAACTAATTAGGCCTAATACACACTATGATACACAAAACTAGGGATGGGTCGATTCTCGATTCCAAAAGTCAATTCCACCGATTCTCTGCACTGGAATCGGCATCGAATTGATTCCGTGAAAGTCGATTAAGATTCCATCGATTCCGAGCCCGGCCACTACCGATCTCTGCAAATACGTCCTTGTACGCGATTGCCGCGGCCGCGGCGATTGCCGGGATTATATTTCCTTGTTACATTCCATTTCATCCCAACTCCACCCCTACCGGGGCTACTGCGAATACGCTATCAGTACTGGACTGGACTCACAATGAGGATTCGAAGTATTCCGAACTGAGTACGGGAAATCCGATTTTGACAGTTAAAAAGTTGTAGTGCTTCGGCATCACGTTTTTGGATAAACATTTTTTAAATTCAGTGTGGGGTATCGTTTTATATGTTTTTGGGTACGGGAAAACCGATTTTGACAGTTAAAAAGTCGTGGCGCGTCGGAGTTACGTTTTTGGATCAAAATTTTGAAAATTCAGTGTGGGGTATCGTTTTATATGTTTTTGGGTACGGGAAAACCGATTTTGACAGTTAAAAAGTCGTAGCGCGTCGGAGTCACGTTTTTTGATCAAAATTTTGAAAGTTCAGTGTGGGGTATCGTTTTATATGTTTTTGGGTATGGGAAAACCGATTTTGACAGTTAAAAAGACGTAGCGCTTCGGAGTCACGTTTTTGATAAAAATTTTGAAAATTCAGTGTGGGGTATCGTTTTATATGTTTTTAGGTACGAGAAACCCGATTTTGACAGTTAAAAGGTCGTAGCGCATCGGAGTCACGTTTTGTATACAAATTTTGAAAATTCAGTGTGGGGTATCGTTTTATATGTTTTTGGGTACGGGAAAACCGATTTTGACAGTTAAAAAGTCGTAGTGCGTCGGAGTGACGTTTTTGGATAAAAATTTTGAAAATTCAGTGTGGATTACTTATTTTTTAACTAAATGTAACAAATAAACAGTAATTTTAACTTTTTTTTTTTTCAATTCGTGTGTTCTGTCTAGACGAGCCAAAGTCTCAAAAAAGTGTTCCATATTTTCACTGGTTCTGATTTAAATTTAAATTATTGTAAATTAAACTGGAGAACGGTAAAATCAATTCAATGTTTGTTGTTCCTTGCTGTCATGCCCTCTCAACGCCACCGCTCTCGACCCTCTTGTTTGTGTGGCCGCATATACTATACACTTCATTCTTATAGCTGTCGTACCTGGCTTCATTAAGGTAAATAAGTACAACTTGTTTCATAGCTGTCGTACTAGGCTTCGTTCAGGTAAATAAGTAACACTATTGTATAGCAGTCATACCTGGCTCCATTCAGATAAATATGTAGAACGTTTTTATAGCTGTCGTACATGGCTTCGTTCAGGTAAATAAGTAAAACTATTTTATATCTGTCGTACCTGTCTTCGTTAAGGTAAATAAGTCAAACTTAAAAAAAATTATGGATGAAATATTAAATACAATTTGTGTTGTCCATGACCGTACGATTGTGCGGGTTGCCACTTGGAGGGTTAAGCGATAAAATTACCAGGAATGCAATTACAATTTTTGTAGAAAGAATTATGCAAGATTTTTATGTCCCTTGGTTTTCCACCCAGGTCTATACAGATATAAAACAGCTTTTTTTTGTACAGTATAGTGAAAAAAAATATATATACATTTTGTAATGAATCCAAATCAGCAGTTTTATGTAACTTCCTCATAGCTCGATAACAATATTAAAAAATAACATTAACGTCAAAGAACCATGCAGTAAAATTAAATAACAATGTTTACTTCCTTTTACAATTTTATGGTCATTGGAATCGGAATCGAGAATCGGGAATCGATTTCTTGGAATCGGAATTGATAAATTTGAGAATCAAACCATCCCTACACAAAAAGCTTCTATAAATATTCCTTGATTACCTATTAGCACGTAAGCTGCTAATGCTAATCACCACTGCTTTACAAATTGTAATTTCTAACCCAGATTGGATGCTTTGTAATAGCATTCAGAGTGCCTAAATTTAGATTAACTATGCACTAAACTAATCATGAGGCTACCACACAAGCCTAGGCTAGGAGCAATGTCGGCAACTTACCTTTGCTTAAAGAGAGAAGCTGGTTTTCACCAAGCGAGTAACTGCCTTACTGATAATGATATTTTCCTTATAGAGCAGCAGCTACTCCCACTCTTCGCTAACCTGCTTGCGCATCGACGTTGCCCCACTTATGTACGGATTTGCTATGCTATGCGGTAACCCTTCCCTACTTGGAAGCAAGACAAGACTGAATATCAGCAAATAATATGATTTTTCTTTGAAATGATTTTATCTTTAAAAACCAAATTTTTATTTTCCCCTCAAGTTTTTGTCACTTACAAGTTGGATAACAATTTCCACTCACACAGGTTTAGAAACAAAGCACTAAGACGGTTAATAGTAATAAGTATTTAAACATTCGTTTATTAATACAGTGTATGGTTGTACAGTTTACAACGAATCTTTAAGAACTCCTTGGGAACTACTTACACTGTCATTTCTATTTGTAAGTAGAGTATTACAGATAGTCTCAACTGTCCAGATGAAACTAAGTCCTTTATTGACATCCGAATTGATCTTTGCTGTTAAAGTATCATAACCAACTCCTCCTTTTTTACTAACGATGTGAAAATTCAAACGATCCTTCGTTTCTCTTATACTAAAGGATGAAATCTTTTCTTTAGGCTCAGCCTCTACAGGGTATGATATAACGGCGGATACAACTATTTTTGGTCTAAATGGAACGGTCACCAGTTGTTCATAATGATTGCTAAAAAAGAAAGAAAAGTAACCAAATCATATGATTATTTAAAAAGATGAGAGCTTTTTGCCATAACGTCTATTTCTTGTTTTCTACTTTTCCAATTTTAATCATTCTTAATGAATCATTCTTGTGTTTTACGCACTGAAAATTCAAAAACAGTTTTCAACCTTGATTTTTCTAAAAGTTGGTTCTTTGGCAATTATTTTTGATATACCGAAAAAACCCATTGCAACAACACCAAATTTTTTAAACATTACAGTCAAACTCTAGAAATAATCATTAAACCCAAAAGTCCCCTACTGTAAAATATTAATGAAAAATATAGAATAAAACAATAAATATATTGTTACAATTATAAACTCTCATATTTTATTAAATATAGATACAAAACCATATAAATTTGTAGTGTAAGTGTTAAAAAATAATTTATAATTATTAACTGTAATATTAGAAATTCATTGTTTCATAATGGCCTACTGTTCCACCATCTCAAGTCTGAAATAGAGTTAAAACGTATTGTCGCGAGTTTCTAAACAAATCTTTTAAGTAAATGATTTTCTGTAACCGATAATAATTTACCGCATAGCGTTAAATATGAAAGACATTTATTATTTATAAAAATTTACCAAATAATTCAAATATGAAAAAAGCAGAAGAACTATTTTTAAGCGTCCGCCTTGTTGGACCGAATCCCATTCATCGGAGCCGAATGACACAAGCCTAGAAAAGTATCAATGCATTGGAACGACGGAGTGACCAATAAGAAGTGAGGAAGACGTTTACTGCAATCGGATTTGTAAACCTCTGACGCTATCTAAGACCGCGTCCCTTTTAAAACCGAGAAGAAGAGTTGGCGTCTGTCTTTTGAACTGTGCAGATATATAGTAAAGTGTTCCGACGTCAATTGAATATTTTAAAGAAAGAAGCAGTGTAAATTCATTGAAAAAAAACAGAGGGTGGTATACTCTGAGTTAATAAACTTTAGAACAATCATTTCAATTAAAACTCTCAACAACCTACGCTTACAGTTTTATTAAAGTTCAATATGACTACGTAGACATTAAAAAAGTGTGCTTATCCTAGCCGAGTGCCTACCCCGAGATTTTCATTAACAATTGAAAATATAAACAATTATTAACTTCATATTGACTGAGCTAAGCTTTGGGCAAATCAATAACAGTTTTGTGTTATACAGATAAACTTTAATAGAAACATTGAGTATAATCTCAAATAATTGTACAATACTTCATGTATTTGAGTTTTAATATATAATTTATTTTCCTGTTAATACAACATTACTTCTACATTCATTTGCTAGTTGTTTGAAATAGATACAAGAATCCATAATACTTGTTTCATTATAATCATTTATAAATTTAAAGTCAATAACAGAATTTAATTATTTATAATTAACCTGACTCAAAGGTTGCTTTATAAAATAAGCTTCCAAACGTGGGGCATTTTCAATAGAGTTTACAAAGGATATTTTGTTATAAAAACAGAGGAACTTTCTTTGAAGCTATATAATTAACAAAACTACTACTTAATTGTGTGTATGAAATTAAAGCAGGAGTGTTAAAGAAGTTAACAAAATTATACATTAGGCTATTTAATTTTATTTATAATAAAAGCAACAATTAAAACATTAACTAAAACAAAGAAAAAAAGCTATTGCCTTGACTATGTCAATAAAAGACTGAGACGTATGTCAAGGGAAATGCATATATTACTGTAATAAAATTAAGTAAAATAGTAAAATCTTACCAAATTATCATGAAGGCAGGAGTAGCTTGCATAAGTACTATACTACTCACAAGAGCTAAAATCATGTTAGACTTCATTGTGTTGTATTGCGCAACTTCTGTACCAATGTGATGTAGGTCAGGTTAGATTAATCATATATAAGTGTTACTACTTCGATTCGGTTATTTAATAAATAGAGTTATAAAACTTGTAGGATGAAAACTTAATTACAATGTCATCAATGAAACAAATTAACGTGTCTGAATTAATTAGATATTGTGATAGTTCTGTAAATTAATACTTGCACAAAAGTTTTCATAAAATTATATCAATATTGTAATTGGATTTAATTACAAAAATAAATATAATACTGTTTTTTTTTTTTTAATTGCTTCAATTTAAGTTTTTTCAATGTTATATGATAGTAACTTATTTAAATTTTATTTCAAATATTGGCTGGATTTATAAAAAGTTTTAAAGAAACTGTTTTGGCTAGTCTAATATAATGCCCGAGATTTTTTGTGGACTCCGATATGCATAAAAGAAGGGAAGTAATGCATACAAGGGAGTGGAGGAGAAATATACTGTATACTGTAACTTGATTACTATGACAGTATACCAATTCTAAAAGTCTTGATTGTCTGATATAACATTGTCAAATTTATTTGATTATTTTAATGTTATTTTTTATTTTACTAAGAGTGCAATCTGTGGTATCACATTATATTATAAAATCATGAACAAACATAAAATTTAATACTATATTAATTTCAATTATTTATTATTGAATTACTAAATCGTGTGTAATGATAATTGTTAATGTTCTGGATACTATGTACTGCTGATGCACCATCAGAGTAATTTTGAAAGTTCATTATGATATTCCAATAAGAGGAAATAGATCCTTAAATTGAGGCACTCACTAAAAATACCTTAAATAACGATTTTTCATAATAATAGTAAATTTAGTAGTAGTAAGATTTAATTTAGTAAGAGATGCAAGCCGTACTTATGTATGGTAAATTCTTTTTTACAAAGCCTATAACTCAAAATCACACTTTCATCCACGCTAAGGTAATTAAGTAAATTTAATCACAAAAAATAAATCCAAACTCTAGTTCAACATAATTATTTGACCCAAAATCACATCATAGCAGAAGCTAGAGAACAATCACCATTGGTCTTTTATTTATATTTTTTAAGTACCAATGTGTAAACTTAATTCCTTTTTAGGGCAAATTCTCTTATATGCCTTCATAGAATTACATAGGGTACAATATGTATATACTTATATATTTAGAGGGAGGGGGAAACCTGAACAATCATCATTACATTTTTTACTGCTTATTTGTGGCATGTTCTTAGTTCTCATAACCTAAAAAACCAAAATTTATTGTTTTAAAAAAAACTTGATAGTAATAAAAAATATTATTAAATTGTCCTTTTTATAATTTTTAACAGTACTTGAAACAATGAAGTACTATGTGTTATGGCTAAAAATGTAGTGTTCTTGTACTGAACACTCTATCCGTGAAATTTAAATATATGGTTACAAAATCACTAAAGCTTGTGATGCCTTTTTTTTTTATTTTTGCCTTAGATACTCCAGCCAATGGCTGAGCTTATTTCCAGGGGTCAAGAATGAAGTGGGAGGGTAGATGGCTCAGTGCAGTCCAATCCTAGAGAACACACTCTTGAGATACAAGGATCAAATTCATCATAGACAAGGAAGGGCTGGTACGACGTTTGACAATATCAATTAACTTAGTGTGCGATCTGCGGTATCTTAGCGTAGTGATGTGGGTCGGGTAAATACCCAGTGGAAATGGTATTTAGTAATTAATTCATTTACTGCAAAAATATAAAACTACAAAATATGAAACCATTTTACTTGTTGATTTTAGATGATTAATTTCAATATAAAAACATAATTACTTTATATACAGCTTATTGTTAAAGGCCAGCTACAACATCATTGCATTCAATTCAAATAAATTATATTTGAATAATATCACAACAGAATCATTATTTTATTTTGCGCTGTCACAAATACATAAAGTATTTTCAAAATTCAATGATTTGGAGAAATCTTTAATTGTACAGCTCCCACTTTCTCCATTACAAAAGCAGAAGAGCAAAATGTTCTAAAGAAGTTTAAAAAGAGGAGAGATTTTGGCTTAGGGGAAATACACCTTGCAGCAGACCTACTAAATCCAGCTTTTCAAGGGAGAAGTTTAAAACAACTTGAGTTTCTAGATGCAGTTAGCTTTTTTTGTGATCCTGGGTGGAAATATAGCTCACTATATATAGAAAAACATGAGATCTGGTGATGAGAATTTGTGTTGGAAGGCATTGATGAATTGAGTCCAGTTCTGTGGTGGAGGGGATTAAGAGGAACATGTGACCAAGCAGCTGTAGCTATTCAAATTTTAGGAGCACCTATGATATCTGCTACTATTGAATGTATACTCAGTTGGGTTCACATCAAAAAAGAAATCGCCTAAATTCACTAAGAGCTGCCAAGTTGACGTATTTATCACGCAATTGGAAGCGTTTAAATTGTAAAAGTAAGCCAAACAAGAGAAAGCGACCTTGTGAAGAGCAGCAAGACAAAGGGGAAAACCTTCAGAAAACAAAATTCCTGAAGATAAAGATGAAAGCGATGTTGAAGAGGAAAATAGATACAAAAGTGATGCTGGAGTTACAAGGAGAAGATGAAATGAAAATGGTGTTGAGATTCACTTCTGTATTATCAATTTGTTTTAATAAATATTTTTTAACTATAATCTATTTATAATGTTTACTATAATGTTTCTTTCATTGTAATGGTTTAATAAATACTTTCTTACTTGATAATCTTTTGTTTTCTTCATTCTTTCATTATCTTTACTAGTTCCCATTTAAATTCTGTTCAATTTGGAAAAAATAAAACAACCACTCAGGGCTCTATAACAAGGGCTATACCATTTTAATCATTTACGGTGACCCAGTATCGATCGCCTATGACGTCACCATGCTGACACGCACCAGCTGGTAATATTTCAGTAATGTGCGTGCAGTCGTTAACTCGCTGTTGTAACTCGATGGAAAGGCTTCAGTCAAATAAAATTTAGATATTCTTAATCTGCATAAAGTACGGATTCTAACAGTATAAAAAACTTTTATTTTATCAGGTATTTCGAATTTTAATAATTGAAAATATTTGAGAATTATCACAGACTGACATTGAAAGGTTACTAAGCGAAGAGATTTTTTATTTTTGGGTTGTAAACAAACTTCCAGCGGGAAAGTTGTAGCCAATGAATTGATCTAAACTATCCAATTCACCGATTTGTGATGAAATGATTACATCATTATGAAATAGTTTTTCAAATGAGCGCGAGGAGGTGCCGCGCCGCGACTCCCGAAGTACAGTTGTTTGATACGGGAATAACGTTTATGTGCATATTGTTATTTTAAGGTAATATAGTAAATCACTTGTCCCCAAGTAATTATGCCAGCTAGAAAAAAAGGAAGCATTTTATTTTAACATAAACTAATTATAATTTATAATTAATATTTGATATTATTGAAGAAACATTTAAGTACTCCGCAAATTAGACAACAATGAACAAAGCTGGTGTGTGTCAGCATGGTGACGTCAGAGTGAAACTGGCGGCACAGTGCCGAGATCAAAGAAACGGTTTAGCCCTTGTTATAAAGAACTGCAACCACTGTCGAAACGTACTTGGTTGTTCATGCCGAAATGTAGACTGCAACAGCTTGATGAGCTTAACAACTTTTATACTTCCATATTCAGTTGGGTGTTAGAACACAAATATAAAAATATAATTAATATGTATACAGTCATGCCTTAAATGATTTTTATAAATACCCGGGTATTTACACATTTTTAGGTATTTACCTTGAATTTTAAATATTCGGGTATTTTACATCACTACCTTAGCGTTAAGAACGTAGTCAAATATGCGGGGATTGTCGTCGGCTTGCGCTAATGCCGTATCCGTTAAGTATAAACAATAAGAAATACTATGGAATAGCTATACGGAAGATCATTCTATCTCTCAATATACCGGGTGTCCCACGAAGAGGTCCCTATTTTTGAATTGATATGGCAGACGTATAGAGCGCGCTACAGACTTGAAATTCTACAGTCGTGACTAACACATATGTAAAAGAAATACCCCTGAGTATCAGTTAATTCTGACTGATCCAAACAAAATGGCGGAAAAACAAAAAAACAACAAAATCAGCAATCGTATTTTAAGGGTAAACCTACTTTTATTTAGAATAGGAACAGCTACAGCTGTTTAGACTATTTTATATCTATCAGCTGACTGCGTGTATCCACAACAATGAACATATTTGGTAATAAACATTGGCATTTGTTATTAAGTTGCATTGTAAAGTGTCTTATGTACCATGCCGTTTTCAACTGAGCAAAAAGTGAAATGTTGTTCCTGGGCTATTGCCTTTGAAAATGATTATGAAGCAATAAGGTGTTTTAGGGAAAGGTACCCAGGTGTAGTTCCACCGTCAAGGAAATCTATTCGTAAGTGGAAGACTATCCTACTAGAAACGGGGTCAATACAAAAAAAATATCATAGATCCTCCAACATAGAAAATGAAGAAATCGTATGTGCTGCTTTCATGGAATCTCCAAATACGCCCAATTCAGTAAGAAAGGTGGAATCTGCTACAGGGATACCGAAGTCATCTGTCCAAAGGTATGCCAAAAAGAACAAAAACAAAACATTATAAAACTCATTTAGTTCACGGACTGCTTGAAGATGATCCTGACAGACGATTGGAATTTAGTTCAAAAATAATTGAAAAGACTGACGTAGATAGCAAATAGCATGAAGGAATCGTGTTTTCAGATGAAGCGACATTTTATCGAACAGGAACTGTAAACAGGCATAATTGTCATTACTATAATACAAAAAATCCACATGTCTTACAAGAAGAGAAATTAAAATCAACAGGTATAACAGTTTGGGCTGCTGTTACCAAGGATGGTGTTTTGTTGTATGACATATTCCGACAAACAATGACTGGAGAAAGGTATGCATCAGTCTTAAGCAATCACATAGTTCCTCATCTTTCTCAGCCTGAGATGAAAGACGTTTTTTTCCAACAGGATGGAGCTCTTCCGCATTATGCTAATGTGGCCAAAGCAGTTTTAGACCAAAATCTTCCTAACCGTTGGATAGGTCGTGGCAGCAGCTTCATGGACTGGCCCCGAAGGTCTCCAGACTTGACTGTTTGTGACTTTTTTCTGTGGGGCTTTTTGAAGGAGAAGGTTTATTGTCATAACATTGCGACAGACGATGAACTAATGAGGTTGATCGAAGAGGAACTGTTGTTGATACCTCGAGAGTTGTTCAGCAAAGCGTATGACTGTTTTCTATTTCGTTGTCATCAGTGCATTGCGATCGATGGACATCAGTTTGAATAAGGTTTATGGATCAAATAGATTTAATTTATTTATGAGTTACTTATATCTTTAATTCCCTACCGTTGTTTAGTGCTTAGTAACATCGTTAAAATTCAATAATTATGTTGTAACACTTAAGCAAATTAAACTATTTTAACGAAAAGGTACTATTTCTTTGATATCCCGCCATTTTGTCCTAATGTGTCAGAATTAACTGATACTCAGGTGTATTTCTTTTACATATGTGTATGTTAGGACTGTTGAGTTTCAGGTTTGTAGAGTGTTCGGTGCACCTAATATATTAATTCAAAAATAGGGACCTCTTCGTGGGACACCCGGTATATCAAACACTGATAGTCTAACACCTCAACACCGTAAAGACGATTTTGTATGCGAGTTCTCACCACACATACTCAATATAACAACTAAGAAAATTTATTATGCGAGTTCACAACACACATACACACTAAGAACGAAGATAGATTTGTATGTAAGTTTGCACCGCACATACACCCTAAGCAATAAAAATAATTTTGTATGTAAGGTTGCACCGCACATACACCTTAAGCAATAAAGATAATTTTGTATGTAAGTTTGCACCGCACATACACACTTAACAACAAAAATAATTTTTTATGTGATTTTGCACCTATCATACACCTTAAGCAATGAAGATAATTTTGTATGTGAGTTTGCGCCAACACATACACCCTAAGCAACAAAGATAATTTTGTATGTAAGTTTGCACCTTGTACATACACCCTAAACAACGAAGATTATTTAGTATGTAAGTTTGCATCACACATATGGCCTATCACAACGAAGATAATTTTGTGTGTGAGTTTGCACCACACATACAACAAAGATAATTTTGTATGTGAGGTTTCACCGCACGTACACCCTATGCAACAAAGATAATTTTGTATGTGAGTTTGCACCGCACATATGTCCTAAGCAACGAAGATTATTTTGTATGTGAGTTTGCACCGTACATACACCCTAAGCAATGAAGATAATTTTGTATGTAAGTTTGCACCGCACATACACCCTAAGCAATGAAGATAATTTTGTATGTAAGTTTGCACCGCACATATACCCTAAGCAACGAAGATAATTATGTAAGTTTGCACCACGCACATACACCCTAAGCAACGAAGATAATTTTGTATGTGAGTTTGCACCGCACATATGCCCTAAGCAATGAAGATAATTTTGTATGTGAGTTTGCACCGCACATACACCCTAAACATTGAAGATAATTTTGTATGTAAGTTTGCACCACACATACACCCTAAGTAACGAAGACAATTTTGTATGTGAGTTCGCACCGCACATACACCCAAAAACAATGTACGCAAACTAAAGCTCTTTACAACTTTTCTTAAAATAAGATATTCCAAATTAAGTAGACCTAATATACACAGGCTCGCACCACATATACACACTATAGTAACATAATTACATTAAATTAACTAAAACGTTTGAAATTGTCGTTCAAATAAGTTATCGTAATTCAGTAGGCCTAAATGTAGGTTTAATATAAGTGAGCTGAGCGTATGTGAATTCACACCACACAGACACATGAAATCAAATGAAACCAAACTAATTAGGCCTAATACACACGGTCTACGATACACAAAACGCTTCCTATAAATATTCCTTGATGAACTATTAGCACGTAAGCTCATAATGATTACTATATGTTTTATATTGTATGAATTTCCCCGTTTTTTAATGTTGATTTATAAATAAAACAGAGTTACGCTGTGAAATGGTTTTTACAACTGGTTTATTGATTGGTAACAAAAATTGAGTATTATTATTTACAAATGGTATGCTTTTAACAAAATCTTAGGTTTAAGCTTTATAATAGTTTGTTGTTGCCAGCTAGCTGATGGTAATATTCAAAATTTGTATCGTGACTTCTTAAGCTAGGCTTAAGGCTAATGAGGGATGATTGGAACTGGCTGGATGATTGAAATGGATAACAATAATTTTTAATTTAAATAAAATAGGTGTTTAAAATAATTTTTCTGAATGGTTATGAAATTGAAGAGGTGAATGTAGATCTATTAATTTATAATTTGGAGTTTTCCAATTTTGAAGATAGTGCCTGAAGGTCTGATATGAAGTAGGCTAATGACGTTACAGTTAACTCACCACAATAATTATCTGGAGGTGTGTTTCTTATTTACAATCTACGAGCTATTGTGAATTTGTAGTTTAGATAATATGGTAACTTATTTCTTTCTTGCTTTAGTTTATATAGTTGTTCTGAATAATTAGTTTCTGTCAAACAATATTAAATTATACAGAATGAATTGGATTTTTCAGGAAATCAACTGCTTCCATTGAAAGATAGGCACTGAGTCTCTATAATTTAAAATACATTCTTCTTCCTCCCTCTTGCCATGTTTCCTCTTTTTCTTCCTCAGCCTTTTCCATCGTCTTTCCTCTTACAATATTTTATTAGTATACACTTAAGCCTATGTGATTTTACAACATGATGAATGATCTTATTTCTAATGTTTGGAATGTGATATGAGTATAATGGGCCATGGTTTTTTTTATTATTATTACGAATGATATCCGGAACTGATGACTTATGAAATGATCCCTGATATGATGTACCAACTGCTTATGATATAAAACAAATCTTGGTATAATTATACTAATCACCACTGTTTTACAAATTGTAATTTCTAACCCTACTGTAATAGCAACCAGTGTTCATAAATTTAGATTAACTAAGCAAATCATACAGCTACCACAACTAGGCCTAGGCTAGGAGCAATGTCGGGAACTTACCTTTGCTTGAAGAGAGAAAGTGGTGCCAAGCGAGCAACTACCTTCCTGACTATGGTATTCCCCTTATATAGCGGCATCTACTCCCACTCTTCGCTAACCTGCATCGATGATGCCCCACTTGTGTAAGGATTTGTGTAATCCCTCCCTATCAGGAAGCAAGGCAAGACTGAATATCAGCGAGTAATGAGCTTTTTCTTTGAAACAATTTTATCTTTAAAAACCTTAATTTTCCCCTGAAATTTTTTCACTTACAAGTTTGATGACAATTTCCACTCGCACAGGTTTAGAAACAAAGCACTAAGACGGTTAATAGTAATAAGTATTTAAACATTCGTTTATTAATACAGTGTATGGTTTGTACAGTTTACTCCAAATCTCTAAGAAGTCCTTTCACCTGGTGTAATACTACACTGTCATTTCTATTTGTAAGTTTAGTATTACAGAGAGTCTCAACTGTCCAGATGAAACTAAGTCCTTTATTGACATCTGAAGTGATCTTTGCTGTTAAAGTATCATAACCAGCTCCTCCTTTTTTACTAGTGATGTGAAAATTCAAACGATCCTTCGTACCTCTTATACTAAAGGATGAAATCTTTTCTCTAGGCTCAGCCTCTACAGGGTATGATATAACGCCGGTTACAACTGATTTTGGTTTAAATGGAACGGTCACCAGTTGTTCATAATGATTGCTAAAAAAGAAGGAAAATTAACCAAATCATATAGTTATTTAAAAAGATGAGATCTTTTTGCCGTAATGCCTATTTCTTGTTTTCTACTTTGCCAACTTTTTTTTATAATTCCCAATGAGTAAATTTACTTATGTTTTACTCTCTGAAAACTCAAAAATAATTATGAATTCTTCTTAATTACTAATGGTTTTCAACCTTGATTTTTTCTAAAAGTCTGTTTTTTGCCAATTATTTTAAATGTACTGAAAAAACGCATTCCAACAACACCAAATTGTTTAAACATTACAGTCAAACTCTAGAAATAGGCATTAAAAACCAAAAAGTCCTCTACAGTAAAACATTGTTTAGACTGCAACAACAATTATTATAAAATAAAACAATAAATACATTGTTAGCCTATGGACAGCTGATTTTGATCAATTCTAACATAAAACTATTGTAATGTTAGACCCAGGTCTGAGTTACGTATTTTCAAATTAGTTGCTGGAAGACCTAGCAGGACTCCAATGAAATTTTTTTTAAATAAATTATTTTTTTCTTATATCAAATGTTGTAAAAAATATATTTTCCAAAACCCAAGAGCCAAATTTTATTTAAAAAAAAAAAATGTTTTTTTAAGTGTAAAAAAATTAAACAGAGGAAGCACTGGCAGATTGTAACATGACTCTTTAACCCTTTAAGGAGTATTGACGTTCTGGAACGTCATTTTCTCAGAGCTGTTAGGGAGTAAGGATATAATAACAAAACAAGTCAGTAAAGAGTAAAAAATTTGTTTTTGCTTTTTTATATAATTCATTTAAATTATGTCTTTTACATAATAAAAAATAAGTATTATACTGAAAATATCGTTAAAAACATTTAAAAATTTTGTTTGTGTATGAAAGTTTTCAAAACATGGAAATACACATAATGCCACACTGCATTCTTCGCACTGAAAGGTTGAGTCTTTCCTTTTCTTTTCATTGCATGAAGAATGCGCGCACACGTAGCATCGTTTTTACTTTTCCTTTTTTGACCTTCGGGTGTCAAAACCACAACAAACTAAAAACACCAATTCGCATAATTACTCTACCTAAACTAAAAAGCATGTTGTCTTCGTAAATGACGTTCCAGAACGTCCGTCGTTACTCCTTTTCACGTAAACAGAAAAAGACGTTCCGGAACGTCAATACTATTTACGCGCAAAAACCTGTAGCCTACTGTACTCGTCAAAGGGTTAAAATAAATTATTGATATCCTTTTATATGGTATATCCTTCGAAATGGTAACTTCAATACAGTAATACAATTTTTTGGCGGTGAAACTTGGCCCTCCAACATTTGTAGTAATATATATATATTAGTTTTGATTATTAGAATAGAATAGAATAGAACATAGGCTTTATTAATGTTAACTTATTTCAGCAACATAGATTTTTAACATATTTTTTAACAATGGCTATACGGCCGTCTGTTAGGTTGACATTTTTAACTTGCATTGCTACATGTATATACAAACACACAAATATATCAAAATACCATTAAGTAAACATCTCTTATTCTTATAACACTATTCAAATTATACGTATACACATTCACACAATTATAAAGAAACAAAATAAACAATTTATCAAATTAATATTGTCAAAATACCATTGAGTAAACTTAAACATCCCTTATTCTTAGAACACTAGACTCAAACTCTATTAAAATTATATGTATACACATTCACACAATTAATTATAAGAAACAAAATAAACAATTCATCAAGTTAATAATTTTGTGTTGTAATTTTTAACACCCATTCATACATCTAATAACAAAATTATCAACAAAATTAACAATTTTATCCAATAACAAAATAAACATTAAGAAAAATTAAACTCTTGTATAAGACTCCATCTGTACCACCATGCATTTTGAACAAATCTACAAAGAGTTGACCAATCCCTACCATTAAGAAATTCCTCAAACTCTGGTTTAGACAATACCTTTCGATTAAAGCAAGACTTTCTAAATTCGGCTAATATCGGACATTCTGCAATAAAATGAAAAACATCTTCCTTTACTCCCATGTTGCACAACGAACACATGAAATTTCCCCCTTGAACCCACGGTTTATAATTTAAAAAGATTAATTCTGCCCTACTCTTAAATATCCATTTTATTTCCCTTATTGTAAAATTATTTTTAAAATACCCCTTTTCCCCCAAAAGTAAATTTAAATTTGCATAAATGCTGTTGTACTTTCCCCCTTTTGCTGCCAATAAGAAATTTTCTGATTGTTCCGTTTTAATTTTCTCAATTAAAAGACTTAACTCCATCGAGTTCCAAGATTGTAAACGTTTGCCTAAACCTACTCCATATTTGTCTCCTAATTGTTTACATTGTCTGTACCAAAAGATATCAGCTTTAGACACCTGCTCAGCCAGTATTTTAGGTAGTCTACTATCTTGCATAGCAAATACCTTAAGTAAATATTTAATATGCAACTTCAATGTAAATAAATACAACTTATCAAGTCCTGTTTCAATGTACACCGCATAATTTGGAGCGTTTAACGGCAAACCCAATAATTTTTTGACAAAGAAGCGCAACGTTTTTTCTACTGTATTATACTCACGGTATCCCCAAATTTGAGCTGCATAGCAAACTGTTGCCCATTGAACTGCTTTAAAACAAGTTAACTTTACAGATAATGGAACCTGCTTACAACCTATAAACTTAGACCAAATGCTATTTATAGTGGCTTTTGCCGAAGCTAGCTTTACCTTGTGATGGTTTTCAAACGATAAATTTGGAGTTAAATCTATGCCTAGGTATCTATATCTATTTACTATTTCAATAGATTTGTCACCAAACGTCCAATTTTCTTTAAATTGTTACAATTCAAATATTTCCCTAACTCTGTAAATAAAATAAGAACGAAATTAAAAATACGTATTGGAGCGAGAGAGATAGAAGTCAAATTGGAATGTCATTCATTTAGTTAATCCGTCATACACGCCCGACACCTAGCGACAATTATGCGCAACACTAAATACTACAACGAAAAGGTACAATCAAATCACGACTTTCAACTCGAATTCATTAAAATAAAATTACAAAACGAATCTGTAGACCTACATTTCCTACATCAAAAATATTCAAAACTAAATTCTGCATCCAGGAAAGCTAGAATAACAACATAAAACCAAGTCAATCGACAAAGATTTACGTTAAAATGCAAGGAGAAACTAGGCCTATCTAATTACAAATCGAAGAGAAGTTGGCAGAATAAATCCGATTACAAGAAAAATACATTCTTATTAGAAAATTAAACCAGACCTACGAAAAGAACCAATTTTTTACATCTCAAATGTCTTTGGTCTAAATCTAAAATAAACGCCGATAAGCTATTATAAATATAAAACCGAAGCCTCGACCGACAAAATTTAATCGTAAGCGGATATTTCATTTATGTAAACTCCTCCCACGAAACGCTGTGATTGGTCCACGTAATTCTTGCCACCAAATGAAAAAATACGAAGAATAAGATATATACATTCTAGAAATTAGATAGCAATTATTGTAATAAGGAGTTATTTAAGTGTTTTCTATAATTTAACTGTTTAAAATCCTATTAAATTTCATTGTAAAACATTGTTATGTATCAAAACAAATCCACACAATTAAATAAAGACACAATTAAAATAAATCACACTTCACGACTCCCAAACACCTATTACATTAACAAACCCAAATCCCAGAAGATATGAAGATTCATCAGGCGTTATTATCCATTTCCTGGAAAGGTAGAGAAGCCCCAAACGAAGGACATTTGTTAAGTTGGCCACTGAATAGTGCAGTTGATACAACTTTGGCTGTTGAAATTTAAAGAAAAGAATCGGTATTTGAATAAATATGAAGCTTATGAAGTTCAGTGTTTTTTCTTTATAACAATTATTATCAAATTCTAATCTACAAGAACTAATAACCAATTGGGTGAGAACTTTCCATTTAACTAGGCCTAGTCTATTTTAAGATCCAACCACCAAACCAGTTACCTTAGAGGGATCACTTATCTGTTTAAACTAGACTGTGAATAATAATATATATATATGTTATGCATATAGATTTACCAAGAACCTTTGAACTTTAAATTATCGTAAATTCAGTGATCCATTATAATACTAAATCCATTAACCAAATAACCTTTTTGACGGTTCCATATAATCTTGCTCTCATTAATTTTGTACATATGTTAGTTGTGTTATCTATAATCAAATTTGTTTTCTTTTTAAATACTTTGGGAAAAAGACGGCACCAACCTACCGAGTTAAGATCTTGTGTTTTAAAATTTTATTGAACAACAATTAATAAATTGTTTATCATCAAACTTAGTATTCATAATCTAAATAATATTGTTCTCTGAAAAGAAATATCATTTTATGTATTACCTGTAATAATACAGAAGTAAAAGATTGTTTTATAATTGTAACCCTTGTCGACCATCTTATTTTAATATAGATCTAATTGTAAAGTAAAGTTATTGTGCGTTGTAGTAAAGTGCTAACTTACCCCCCTTCCTAAAAACCATTACTTTTGATTTAGTTAAATTTACTTTTAAATTCCATGTACTGCAATAAGTTTCTAGTTTATCCACCATATCCTGTAAGCCCTCTGGCGTTGGTGACATTATTACCACATCGTCAGCGTAAAGTAGCACACGAACCCAATACCCATCAAAACAACAGCCTCCACCAAGAGTGTCAT
>JAGFPH010007074.1:48616-69753 GCA_018207615.1 Philaenus spumarius | reverse complement strand
AAAACTCACCCGGTATGTTTTATATAAACCCCAAACATGTTGTATTCTATTAAAACAAATCTTAATTAAAATCTTTTACTTTTGTTCAAACATTGTTCACTTCCGGCCAAAAAAACATTTTGGGGATTTCGTTGGTTAACGAACTCGTTCGAGTGACTTAGAAACCAATGTATGGACCACATCGGACGTTAGTGTGCGAACACTTAAGCAATAACACTAGTATATCACAGTTTTAGTGACACCCAAAACGTGTTCAGGAACCATGATTAGTGCTCAGTGACCGTATCTGAACTTAGGTCTTAAAATAAGAGTCACTGCTATAGACTAGCTCCTATGTAAATTAGCTAAAAAAAGCAATGTATAAGTATTTAACATTTAGTTAAAACTATTTTAGTACTTTTAAAAAATGAACATGTAACAAATAGAAAAAATAAAATAAAAACAAAATACTCATAATGTAGCACAGCTTCTTGTATTTCCTGTTATAATTCCAGTTAAAACCATTTCACACTTTGAACACATTCAGGTCACCACAACGATGGCTGGTGCGCTGTCCCCTGTAATTACCCTAACCACCGAAATAACAACTGTTGTACAAATTTGGAATCGATCCGGAACTCGTTAGTGCGGTCAGTTTTAAATTGTTCGATGTGGTAAAGTGTAAAGTTGATTAACTGGCCTTTCAATATTAGATCCAGTCTACAGAGCGATTGCACGAAATCGTGCAGGCATCCGTCGTGATCTGTTTTACTCCTGTACGCTTGGCTCAACTCGGGATTTCAGATATAGTTCATTTTCAGTTTTAATAATTTACTAGTATAAACAGTTGACCTCGAAAAAATCTAAAATTTGCTCTTGACGTTACTGTAAATTTTAATGATTGAAGGTGTTTTCAAATAGGAGTGACTTTTAACAGGTTAAGGAGATATCAACGTTGGATAAAGGTATAATTTAATCGTTTCAATCCAGTAATGTACAAGATCTGTCGAATGAATTCACCAATATTATTTTGCATCCGTTTATTATATCACAACGCAAATTTACTGAACACGAATTTTCCTTTTCATAAACCTATTTCGCTTTAGTTCATATTGTCCTCTTACAAGACAATTATTACAATATCGACGACATAAGTAAAATAATTGCAAATCTAAATAACAAAGGCGGCAAGATTCAATAAGACTCAAGCTGGAGATACGAAAGAAAATCCACAAATTACCTTAAACCTGTTATAAAAATTAAAAATTGGGTTGAATTCCGATTTTCTTTTACCTTAACTATTCTTGCCAATGCCTAAAAATGTAATACAATTTATTACATACGTCGTTTACCTTAACTATTCTTGCGAATGCCTAAAAATGTAATACAATTTATTACATACGTCGTTGTAAATGCCTTCAAATAATACTCATGTATAATTTTCAAAAAATCAAACAATGCATTTGGCCGTGACTGAGAAATAAACATATTTTTGATGGATGAAATGCCGAACGGTAATAGGCCTACTCATAAAACGAAGCGATCAATTACTTTATCTAGTAACTATTTTGTTTAAAGGGTTGTGGAAAAAGAGATTTCGAACTTATTATACTTCTTTCTTTTGTTATGTTTATAATGACGATGAAAATACATTTTTAAATTCACTTTAACGAAGTTTTATTTGGTTCATAATGTCTATTTGTAACTTTTTTATTTGTTTCAATTAAGAACTTTTTACAGGTTACAATTTTAGAATTTATGTTAAAAGAATTGTTAATACTTAATTGAAAATTGTTTAACTTTTAGTTTGATCGTGTTGCTTTACAAGTTTTGTTTTAAATTTTATTTGTTGAGGCACGGAGAGTAAAACGTAGACAATACACATTAATATAGAAAACATTTGAAAAAGTATAAGCAAGTTTTTTTGATTCATGGAATCCGAATCAAGAATCCTTAGAACTGAAACCACGATCACTAACCATTAGTCTACCGTTGACAGCAGTGAGAATCGAAAAATTTGAGTATAACTTTGTGAATAATTTACTAGTTGTTTAATAATAGTAAAATTATTATGATTTGTAAAATTCGTAACACGTACAACGTTTGCCTTATATTTAATGAACATTTATGTCATATTTTAAGAAAATGAGACAACGCATTTGGCCGTAATCGAGTAACAAACAGACAGACATACAAACGAAATGCTGAACGGTCTGGAAACTAGCCAATCGTAAGCTCGGTCAACAACTTGTTGTTAATGAGTTAGTATATCGTTTCCAAAGGATCCTCAGTATATAAGGCAATATCAATTTAAAATAAGGAATGTTATAAAAAATAGTAAAATATTTTGAATGTAACATTGAGAAAGGAAATACTTTTTCCTTCTACGTGTAAAAGAATTAAATATATGCAAATAATTGTATTTAAATCCAATCACAAGTCAAAAATCTGTCGCCGATACGTTTATTAGCGATATTTTTGTATGCGTTTTCCATAATTTGTGATGCCATTTCTTTTAAACCTAGGTTTTAATGACGGATAGTTGATATTTGAAAAATTTTCGTTCGAACATTTCCTATCATTTGTATGGAGAAATAATAAACGACGTTTTGAGTGTATAAGTTCAAACTCTCATCACTCGACCTCGTTAAATTCTGTTTTTCACTTGTTAATGAGAGTTCATTGTTACAATCTGGAAACTTCGTGTTTTATTTTCTTTACACACAAATGACGACAAATGTCCGAACAACAATAATTAATTGTAAACTTCAGCGACGCAATGGCTGTACTGTTTTCGTCTCTTTTATTTATTACTAGAGACTCTCCACTGTTCGCTTAGCTCACCAACCCACGCGTCGACTCGCGAAGTAGCAAATGGAAACAGATTAGAGTTTTGTGTAATCTGATAATTTCAGTTAAATTAAGATTGATTAGGACAGAGACACTTGGATCGGCGGGGGGGGGGGGGGGGTACGGTATAGCAGATGCTGGCGTATACGCAGTAGTGCAAGGGTTTTTGTGTGATTAGCAAGCTTCCTAACCTAAAAACCTGAAAAGGTATTGGTTGTTTTAAAAAAGTAGGTTGCTATGTTAATAAATATTTTTAATGCTTCCAAGAAGCTAGCGTTGATTCGGTAAAGGAATAACCTGAAATTGTGTTAAGCTTTTGATCCAAGTCGGCTTTTTTAATTACTGTAGGCCTATAAATATCTAACAACAGATGTTAGAGTTATAATACAGTTATCATTTTTCTTTTATTTTTGTCTGTGTTTGCTTTATTTTGTTGACCTAACCTTAAAAAGCTATTAACTTTTAAGAATATTAAACTGATTATACAGTTCTTAAGTTGGTAATGAATGTAAATGCATTGAAAAAACCATTTGTTGCTATGCTTTTGATCAGAATCGGCTGTTTTATCTATTATAGGGCTGGGGGTGATATTCCAATATTTCACTTTTTTTACGTTTTGAAATAAATATTTTGCAAAAGCATTTTCTTGGTGTACGTTTATGGCACCATTAGAATATATCTTTAAATTTTCATATTTTTAGTTTAAGAAGTTTTTGCTCTACGTTGATTCTATTTCAATCAGTAAGTTAGTCAGGGTTATATACATATATTTTTTGTCAATTACTTATAATCTTATACTATTAGAAATTTTTAATTTACGTATTTAAAAATCGGATATTTTAGGTTGGCATAGGCCAAAGTATAGTAAAAATAAATGGATAAATTTGTATTACCTTTTTTCTGTACGTCACAATAATACACTTTATTCCATTCTTCAATGTTGTAGCCTTACTGGATTGTTAATATTAATATTATAATTACCTTATGGCGATTCTGTCAAACAATCCTTGGTTGATGTGGTTAGTAGGGTATATCTTTCCACTTACATGACGCGTTTCGACTCTTTAATCAGTCATTATCAAATGCACACACGAATACACTTATAAACACTTAAACAACACAATTACAACACATTTTAAAACTTTTTAACATAAACACGGTCGACATATATTATCGGTGACCGTTCTCGAATGTCTTCGATTGACATTCGAGACATTCATTCGAGAGAGTTGACGATCGAAGACATTCGAGAACGGTCACCGATAATATATGTCGACCGTGTTTATGTTGAAAAGTTTTAAAATGTGTTGTAATTGTGTTGTTTAAGTGTTTGTAAGTGTATTCGTGTGTGCATTTGATAATGATTGATGAAAGAGTCGAAACGAGTCATGTAAGTGGAAAGATATACCCTACTAACCACATGAACCAAGGATTGTTTGACAGAATCGCCATAAGGTAATTATAATATTAATACACTGTAGATTAGTGAAACGGACACAAAAAAGTGATGTAAATTTCTTCTAGTCCGTAGGCTACAATAATAAAATTGTATATACTTACTTCTTACTTCTTAAGGCGAGCTTCCAGTGCTTTTCGCTCCGATGGCTCGATGTCTCCGGTATAACAGTGCCGCACTCTGCCAAAACTTGCTGTCCGATAGAATATTCGCCAGGGTGGCCTCTTCACCAAGTTTCACTTTTAATATTTCTCGCTCCCTAAGGAAGTGGGAGCACTGGAGGAGAATGTGTTCCAGACTTTCCTCCACCAACATGCAGACGCCACACAGATCGCTATTAGATAATTTAAAACGGTGTAGATATTTGTTTGTGTCAATATGACCCGTGCGAGCTCTTGCCGCAAATGAAGACACGAATCGAGGAATTGATTTGTGTAAACGGGGATCACTTGGAGTACGCTGAAGAGCGTAAAAGGCTCGTCCAGAGTCGCAGTGCTGCCATCGCTGGTTCCATGTAGTTTCAAGCCAGTTTTCAGCCGCTCTCTTGCACTGCAGTAGTGAAAAACATGCTTCAGGTGCAGGGCCCATGTTACATGCGGTGCTGGCCAACGCATCAGCTTTTTCATTGCCTGGTATACCACAGTGGCTCGGGATCCACTGCAACACAATGTTCTTTTCCTTCGGATTTGCTAACAGGTCATGGATTTCTGATATGCGGAAAAAGTAATCGTTTGCTTGACTGGCCTGGATGGCTTGAAGGGCAGATCTGGAATCTGTGAGGATGCAGATGTTTATCTGCTCTACAGTTCGGCAGAACTGCAGTGCAGCACTCAAAGCCAACAGTTCAGCATTCATGCTGGAGGATGCATCACATGGGAACAAGAAGATCTCTTGCATATTTGGGCAGTAAAACGCCGCTCCTCCTCTTCCATTTGCTTTATCAACCGACCCGTCCGTGTAAATCAGCAGATATGACTCATATCTCTCACGAATCATTTCTATTGATACCGATTTAAGAAGCATAGGTGACTCTTGCTTTGTCAATGAGCCAGGAATGTCCAGGATTGCCTGGATTTTGGGTCTCAGCCACGGTGGATGTTTCAAAGTCGTTGGAATAGTCTGTGGTCTCAAACATTCAAGTTCAGGACTTGGTTTATTTCTGCGGTTGTAGAACGACTGACGAACGCTATTGTATCTGTCCGCAACAGAGTCATGCAAGGTAGGCGTGGCCAAAATTTGGAAATGCTTCTTGATTTGGAGCATCCGGATGTACAAGTCCAGTGGTGCAATCGCGCGCTCAATCTCCATCGCTTGGCAGCTTGTAGTCTTTGGGCATCCCAGGCAGATCCGAAGTGCACAATTCTGCATAAGTTGTAGTTTTTTAATATGAGTTTCAGCTGCGCCACCCCACACCTCACAGGCATAAAGCATTTTTGATCTTACAAATGAGATATAGAACTGTCTCAGCATAAATGTGTCAGCTCCCCAGACTCTGCCTGAGATGACTTTTAGAGCATTTATCCTGTTGGCGCTTTTTTCGACAATTGAGCTGATATGGGCGTTCCAGAGAAGCTTCAGATCCAGCTTGATTCCCAGTAGCGTAGGATGTTTGTTATATGGAATTTCGATGTTATTCATAAAAACGAGTGGCTTATAGTTCTTATGTGTGTACCGTTTTGAGAAGAAACAGACTTCTGTCTTTGTAGAAGAAATGGTTAAACCCCATTTCTTACACCATTCGATAGTGTTTTCTAAAGCTTCTTGTACACTGCTAGTCGCCAAGGCTGGTTCCCGGGCAGTGGCCCATATGGTGACATCATCAGCGTAGACTGCCAGAGATACAGAGGCAGGCATAACCGTTTCTAAGTCCCAGAGAGCTATGTTGAATAGTGACGGGCTAATAACTGAGCCTTGCGGGATTCCATTGAGAGTGGCCCCCTCGAACGAGTACGTATCGTTGATTTTTGTCTTGATGGTCCTGTCCTTCAAGAAATCCACAATGAATTTCAAAATTTTACCTTTTATACCAAGTTTGGTGCATTGATCGATAATCGTAACCCTGGAGACTTTATCAAATGCAGCTTCAAAATCAATTAAGACGGCTGTGGTGCACTCTTTCCTTGAAAACCCGTTGTAGATGCTTTCAGTGAAGAAATGAAGTGCGTCGGTAGTACTTCTTTTTGGCCTGAAGCCAAACTGCTGTTGACTGAGAAGTCCAAAATGTTCCATTCGCCACATCAGGCGATTATTAACCACTCTCTCCAGTAGTTTCCCAACACATGATGTGAGCGCAATTGGCCTATATGACGAAGAGAGTTCGGAGGGTTTTCCAGGCTTCAACAGGGGAATAATAGTAGCTTGTTTCCATTTCGCTGGTATAACACCTTCCGTCCAGATATTATTGAGATTCAAAATAAGTTCAAGAGTTAGCTCCTCAGAGCAGTTCTGCAGCATTGCATTATGTACGCCATCTTCGCCTGGAGTAGTTGCCTTAAGTTGATCTATAGCACTTTTTACCTCTATTGTAGTGAACGGGTTGTTGCTGATGTCATCTTGTTCCATCAATTTGTTGAGCGTGTTGTAGAAAGATTCCTTGTCCGCGATTAGGTGAGTGGGCCAAATCGTCTCGTTTCCTGATTTTTCCATATATGATGAGTTGAAGTAGTCAGCGATGTCCTTATCCCTTGTGACTGGTGTTCCACTAGAGGTTTGTATTTGGAAAATTTTCTCTGAAGGTTTACCTTGAATGGCCTTGAAACGCTTCCAGACCGCTGAGCAGGGAGTGTTTGAATTTATCCCGTTGACGAAACTGCGCCAAGATGTTTGTTTTGCTACTTTGTTACAAATTGTATATAGTAATAATAGTTTAAAACACATACACTTTTTAAGAAGTTTTAATAATTCCAAACCTTTATACTTATTTGTCGGTAATGTTAAATATTTATTTAAGTTAAGACATGTAATATCAAAACACTACAATATTAATTCATTTAATAAATATAATGACAACTCAGAGCTAAAGACACAAACTAAATACAAGCTAAATAATTACATCCAAAGAAGTAAACTTAATTATTACTTTATTATTCTAAGCTAGATTTAAACATGTTAGAGGCTGCATTTCTATATTGACATACCGCTCAACTTTTTAAGTAACTACAAAATAAGAATAGACAGAACAAAACATGTGATAGTAACTATGATTCCCACGAAATTAGCCGCGGCCGGAATGGGAAACTGTTTGAAGCAGTCGGCAAGAAGTTAATTTGTTTTTTGTCAGTTTCTCAATCCATCAAACGTGCCCTAAAGCCGCAGAGCAATCAGTGAACTCTTGACCCCCAACCTTTTACATCTAATTAATGAGATACATATTAAAAGCCTTAACTCGAGTCAAAACTAAAAACTAATTTAAAACATATCGTTTCCTAAACAATATCGATGGCAGCAATAAACAAGTTATTTTTTAGGTATTAATACCTTGAAATTGTTTTGAAATTTATTCGGGTTGGATTGTATATCTTTTACTAGCTGGCCCGACCCGGCTTTGCACGGATAAACAAATCAAATTTAAATGTATATTAACAAATAATATATTATATTAATAAATAAATTACACTATGTATTTCTTATGGAGATTTTTAGTAATTTTTACCCCCCCCCCCCCCCAAACATCCGAACAATTTAGAATTTTTTTAAAACCCTTTCTTAGCGAGCACCTAGGGCCCTAGAGGAAACCACATAATAAATTTCATTCCAATCCGTTCGGTGTTTCTTTTTAGTAACGTTGATCCCCCCTCCCCAAACCGCCCTAAAATTTCGAATTTTTTGAAACCCTTTCTTAGAGCATTTATGGCCCTAGAGGAAGCTACATACCAAATTTCATTCGAATCGGTTCGGTAGGTTTTGAGAAATCGTGATTTAGTAACTTTAACCCTCCAAAACCCCCCCTAAAATTTCGAATTTTCGGAAACCCTTTTTTAGTGCGCGTCTAGAGCCTATAAAGAGTATTAGTGCCAAATTTCATGTTTGTAGGTCTCGTGGTTTTGGAGAAACTGTGATGAGTCAATGAGTCAATGGTATTTGACTTTTATAAGTATAGATTACATGTTTCAGTTTGTTATCATTCTTGGGGAAATTATAATAATTCAATCAGTTTGTGTTGTATAGTATAACGGAATTCATTCAGAAAGATTTGTCTCAAGAGTTTTCTTAGAATACGTCCTTTGATGTAATAAACAAATATTTTTCCATTAAGAATATTTCTCGGAAAAAATTAAAAAATATTTGATAAATAAACTCAAACACACAATAAATAAACAATTTAAACACACAGACGAAAGGATCTCATGAGTTGAACGAATTTAAAAAAATAAGTTTATATGTTTTAGTGTTTGAAGGAACAATTTCGGAATTTGGTCTACTCAGAAAGACTCTGAATAGCTGTTGTACGAAGTATATTAGAAGAATTTCGTTTGGAACGGAAAAACACTGGCCACTGCTGTGTTAGTATGCACCTCGACTTTATCGATTATGGTCTGCTTCTCTTCGCTCGCATAATTCACTTCGCTCTCGGCTTCGGATCAGAAGCTGCCACTGCGATAAAATACCCTTCACAAGTGATTTTTAACCGGGCACTTTAGGGGTATCTTAGGTTTTGATCGATTTTGAGGGAAC
This sequence comes from Philaenus spumarius, assembly GCA_018207615.1. NCBI lineage: Eukaryota > Metazoa > Arthropoda > Insecta > Hemiptera > Aphrophoridae > Philaenus > Philaenus spumarius. The sequence continues at coordinate 60,794 of JAGFPH010007074.1, read as the reverse complement.
CAAACGAGCTATAATTTTATGTAAAAAAACTTGCAGAATAAACCCCAAACAATTCTTGTACGAAAAATCTCAAATTTTTTTACTTCCATTCAAAAACTTGCTTTACTTTGTTCGATTTTTGGCTAACGAACCCGTCTTACATACTTAGAAAACTAACTTCTGTACTAAATTTAGACCAAATCGGACGTACAGTGCGTCCGTTAGAGTGCGAAAACATAAATATATATATATATATAATTTCAATGACACCCATAAACGTGTTCTGTGGACCATGATTGGTGCTCAATGACCACTCCCGACCCTAGGTCTCACCATAGGAGTTACTGCAGTAATACTTACACCAAACCTAGCGTGGGTTATACTTTTTGGTTGTGCTTACAACTTTAATCAATTATACAGTTTGTCCCCGAACTCTCTGGACCCCTTTTGTGGATATGTTCCTAGGATCCAGACAAACATATTTCACAATATAAACATGGGTCTATAATGCTTATTTTTACGTATGTCTGTCTGCGTGTGTTTTTTTACAAAATACTTAATATTTTTGGAAGTAGAAAAGATATTGACCTCAAACTTTACGTAAAATGAGCAGCTAAACTTAATAAAATAGGTCCCAGTTCTGTAACTGCAGTAATTGTAGCGATATTTGACCCAAAACGTAAAATTCAAAATATGATTTACAGGGGTGCTATTTTATGAAATTTATCTGCTCATCTTACATAAGTTAAATTTAATTTTACACCTTAATTAACGCCCTACATATTTCAATAGGAATTCGTTTCTGTGCGTAATCTGAAACACGGTTGAAATCTTTCTACAGCTGTAACTATCTAAATAAGCATTTCCAGACCTATGGATATATGAACTTTTGTCATTATTTTTGCTAGTGGAATAAGCTTAGAAAGTGCTCGGAACATTATGCAAATGACTTATTATTTTAGCTCATAATAACTTTAAATATTTTGTTTCTAGAGTAATTCTGGGTATTGTTGACAACTACCAAGAATAACATTTTACCTTTTTTTTTAAATATCTCTGTTAGCCTTTGAGCTACAGACAAAATAAAAAACCCATTGTGTTTGTCATTAAAAAAGTAAATTTGTTTGACTCTTGTACTTTTTTTTAAAGTTAGCGGTTTTTGAGATATTTGACATTAAAAATTATAAACTGCCGCCATTTTGAAAATATGAAAAAAATTCTAATTTTTTGTACATTGATAAAAGGTTACGCAAAAAATAGGTATTTTAAGTTTGATCTCAATATCATTTTTACCCACAAATATTAAGTATTTTGTAAAAAACACATACAGACAGACAGACGAAAAAATGATCACCGTAAACCCATGTTTATATTGTGAAATATGTTTGTCTGGATCCCAGGAACATTTCCACGAAAGGGGTCCATAGAGTTCGGGGACACCTTGTATAATGTCTTGTGAAGTTGATTTTTTTAAATACGAGTTATAGAACTAATGTAAGATACAATACGTTACAACTTTGAGGCTATAAAATGAATATAAATACCACTTTGTATCATTAATATATTCATTTATACAAACTTAAAGAAGATATAGCCACTTTTTTGCTTCGGAAACATTCGTACATCTTCGTATAACATGTAAACATATTCGATTATTAATTTTTTCATTATAATATTAACTAGGGGAGACCAATGCGTGCTCCGCACGCCAACCCCCATTGGAACCTTCTAAAAACAAATGTTATGTTTTATTTATAATAAAGTTATATGATTAATAATACTAACCTCAAAATTAAGATAATAAATAATTATAAATGTTCAAATCAAATAATTTCTTATATTTCATAACAGCAGTTATAATAATGGTTAAAAGAACCAGTAAGGCTCAGGTCTACACTTTAAAACCCTAACCTCAAATCTAGAAATACAAAAATAATTGCTTCAAATTTTGAAATCAGCTGTTCATGGAAATATTGGAACAAACAACTATATATTATCTGTTCTTTTATTCAATTTATTGTTATGGTAATAAATGTAAATACATGTGTTGGTTTATCATTCTAGGCCTAACCTAAGAAGTTTTCCGACTAAATTTACAAATATTGAAATAAAAATAGGTTTTTATCGAAATGAATTATAGCCTCTGTTACTCTGGTAAAGTGTAGCTTTTTATCAGTAAAACTATTTTTTCAATCGGTTCAGTAGTGCCAGAGATTACCCCCTACATACAAACAAACAAACAAACTTTACCTCTTTATGATATTAGTATAAATATATAAAAAGTTAATAGAACAGCCATACAACCTTCCAAAAATTACACTTATAAGGTTTCTCTATATGTGTGTCAACGTGTTTCTTTTATAGGTTAATAAGTAGCAGATTTCATTTAAAAATATAATTTACTTTACCTGTCATATTATTTTACAAAACAGCTGTTTTATGTTTTAAATTTATTTATTTAATACCAAATGTAAACTGCAGAACAGCTGTTGTATGTTTTTAAATTCTCATGTATTTCTTATGGGGATTTTTCGTTTTTCGGGGATCTCAAAAACCCCTTAGTTTTTAATTTTAGAAAAAACTTATATTTTTCCCTCGTTCCTTGAATCAATACCTTTAATTTGACACCCCTCCCATCATCCTCCGATTTACAAAATTCCCACAATTTTGAATATAAAATTTTGCTTACAGAATTATATACAAGGATAACTTCCAAACAATTTGATCTATGATAAGAAAAAAAGCAATTAAAAGTAAATAATTATATCTTTCTTTTGATATAAAATAATTTGTATATCCTAAATAAAATTTTTTAACAAATAATAGGCCTATATTTTTATACTCCTTATAATTGAACACGTTTACTGAGGTAAAAATGACCGTCAGCATAGTTAGGTAGGAATGGAAAATGCAGTTTTTTTAATAGAGCATTGCTTATGTATCTCTACTTTAATTAATCTTCCTCTGATTTTTCAGGTAGGCGTACACCTATTTGTATTATGGTTTTTGAATGAACGTTTATAAAAATCACTCGTGCATGATATCTGTCAGTTTGTCTGCGATTCAGGAACGGATGAACGTACCATAGGGAAACATGCATTGTTATAAAGCTTTATAAGCCTCTTATATTCCAATAATAGAAAATAAAATTTAAAACTATATACAGTGTTTTGGACGGGAAGGTTTGCATATAAAATAATTTATATTTTTTTAAACACCATAGACGGTAAAATGGATATAATTTTATTTAAGAATATTTATTAAGTAAATCATTACGTATAATTTTGTGTTTGCTAGTTTTTAAAATACCCTGGAAATTATTGCTAATCCAGCAACATGTTTCTCTTTTTCACAAGAACTTATCTTGAGGGCAGCCCGACTTCCATAAGAGCATAATGTTAACTAGGTGACACATATCTCTCGTTCAGTAAGAGCTAGAGTCATTTTTTTTCCTTGAAAGATTAGGACTTTGCCTAGTCCCTATCAGGATTTTTTGCTTTTATAAAGCAAAATATATATGACTTTTTAAATAAAGTCTGTTTAAATTAAAAAAATTGTAATAGAAAAATATTTTTTATTCAGCAAATATATATAATTTTGAAAAATCCTCATGATAGGACCAATATTTAGTGACAAAAACATCATGTAAAAATGTCATTATGATACACCCAGTAGTTCTTGAAAAATGTGTCACGAAAGTTTAAAAATTAAAAATTTCGGAAAATCACAAAAACAGCGGAAAACAGAAAACATATTTCACATACTTTGGCTTTAATACTTACCTAAAAATGAATGCAAGCTGTTTTTGTTTATTTTTTATTGACAATTTATAAGAAGATATTTATAAAATGTTATAAATCGTTGGAATGAAGAAATTCTGGAGAATAGTAATAACCAAAAAAACCAAAAATTAATAATTTTTTTTTTAGGGTGGGCTGCCCTTAACTAGTTTGTAGAACGAAGTAAACAAAAATAATTGAAAACCGTAGACAATGATTATAACATAAAACAGCCGATTTCGTTCATTTCGTTTAGTAAAAAACAAAATTAAATAAATATTAAAACGTGTTTAGTCAACGTATAGTATAATACGCAAGCAGCTAGTGGTTCCATATGATTCGTATTAACACAGTACCCGCTGCGCATGCTCGTAGACTGTTTATGACGTATGCGAAGGAGAGAGTAGAAATGATTCCCATTCTGTTTCTTCTGCTGATGCCGGTTGGAGTCGGAAAAGGGGAACCGTTTCAATTATCATCTCAATCAGGCTAACTCATGCTAACGTGGCTAGAGAAAATGCTACGCAGGCCTATACACACAGTACGCACTGCGCATACTAGAAACTACTTTTCTTTTTAACTGCCGATTGAAGTCGGACAAGGGGCAGCATTTCCCCTTTCCACTGATAAAGGTCAATTTACCCTATATAAATTCCCTAACAACAATATAAACAAGATATGTTTTCCTTCATTAACGACAATTATGCACATGCTATGTATTTACGTATTCAAATACAACATTGGTTCGTGCTTAAACTGATGCTAAAGTCATGTTTTCATTCCATCAACAATGTTTTTGTGTCCAATGCACGTATAAACCACGCTGGATAATAGTCATTAAATCTATATTGTCTGACGAACTGGAACCAAACGTCAAATTAGATACCAGTACCTATCAATTGATTAACTAACAACTGATTAGCAATTAGTGTCGAATGTCAGGTATATCGGTATAGATTGATCGCTCATATCAATCGTACAACTAACTATGTGTGGGGATCACATTATGCTGCCGTAGGCTAGACAAGGGGTTACGATTCCCTCTTGTCCAATAATGTGCATTTAATTGCACGAGTAAGGAGTAATGTAGTGCGTCCATATTATATTAGAAGCAAACCGAGTGTTACATGAAAACGTTTTTTGTAATTCAGATTGTGTAAGAATTTTGTTTTACTTTATTGTATACGTAAAATGATTTTATTAATTGAATGATATTTATCTTAATTTAATGGCTGCTAAAGAAACGTGCTTAATACAGAAAATATATTTGTTAATTTGTATGAAATAGTATTTTAACTGATATGAAAAATTATATTATTCATTAATTTTTACACATTGTAGTATTATTTTGCCAAAGTGGCAGAAATTGGTCTTCTACTTTAATTGTATCCTCCAACGCATGTTTCGTAGGTTCGAACCAAATTATTGGCCATCGATTTAATTGCACTATACGCTGTTCCATTAGTGTAACTTCACACTAAATGTATCGCTCAGAAATCAAACCTGCATGTGTAAAAGAAGAAGTGTGATTCATAATTCATGTAAATCCAAAACTACTGAAGATAAAAATAAGAAAATTAAGCAATCCTCTTTCGGGGTCATAGACGCCCACTAAGAAACTTCTTTGTACAATTTTATTTTAAAGCAATTATTTTTTTTTTATTAAAAATGTTGGAAATACGACAGTTTGCTCCCAGCCCTATGACAGATGAAATATATCTCATTCAGATCAAAAACTTAGCAACACAATTTTAGCTTTAACCTATACAAAACCAACAAACGTTTCATGAATGCATTTACATTAATTACCACAGCAACAAACTTAGCAAATTTAGAAACAGTTTATTATGCTTCACAACCAACAGCTTTGTTAGGTTAGGTTAACAAAATAAAAGCAAACAAAACGAAAAAGAATTACAGTATTATAATTAAAACATGTGTTGTTATAATGAAACCCTTTTTGTAAAGCATTTACATTTCTTATCATAACAACCAAATTGGCACATTTAGAATCAGCTAATTTGTTTAGGTTAGGTTAGTATTAAAACTAATCCTGACGTTCCCTGAAAACCTCTGGCCCTACTGCGCATGTTTTATGATCTAGGTCACCTTTTCCAACACCATTCTACCCCGTTTCAGTGCCTCTGTCCTAATCAATCGTAATTTCCTTGAACATATTAAAGCATTCAATAATCTGTTTGCATTGGCTTTGCAAAGAGTCGCCGCATATGCGAAGCAAGCAATGGGCGTAGCCCTCTAGTATAGTATAAAGCAGCATAGATTGTATACTCACAGTCAAACACTTAATAATAAGCCATAGAACACATAGAAAACTTCATGAGCCCACTGTCAAGTTGCAATGTGTGACGCTAAACGCATCATTTTACGGTCAAGCTTTTTCCATAACGCGACACCCTCTACTATATACAGGGTGATTTTTTTAAATGGGCCACCATTGGCATCTCAGAAACTATAAAAGTTACAACAATGTTTAAATGGGGGACCTTCCCTACTTTTTCGCTTACATTCAAATTACAATATTAACATTTCCAATAACTCCGCCATTTTTCCAATATGGCGGCTAACTTTGAAACTTCTTATGGAAACCCCGATTTTTATGACGGATTTAGGTTTTACATGCAATTTTAAGACTTTTTTATTCTTGGTGTTTTTTTTTATAAACTTAACAGTTTAGCCGCTAGGAGCGCTGAAAGTTTCCGAAACTCTTATTTCAACAATTATTAAAGAGGCTAGTTTTACCATTTGCAAACAATAAAATTTAACTCAAAGTGCAATATTTTGTACAGTGGAATGTTAAAAAGCTGTGTCAATTTCACAAATACTTTATTTTATACAAAAAACGTACTTAATTACTGTTAAATAAACGGTACCAGGAACGGGCACATACTTTCTCACAAACACATTTAAATTATTAAACAGATTCACTGTGACTTGTAGGGTGGGGTAGGAGAGGTGATTTGTTAACCGTAATTTAAGTACATTTTTTGAATAAAATTAAGTATTTGTGAAATTACATCAGCTTTTTAACTTTCCATTGTACAAAATATTACCCTTTGAGTTAAATTTTATTGTTTGCAAATTTTAAAACATGCCTCTTTAATAATTATTGTTGAAATAAGAGTTTGTGAAACTTTCAGCGCTCCTAGCGGCTAAACGGTTAAGTTTATCAAAAAAACACCAAGAATAAAAAAGTCTTAAAATTGCACTTAAACCCTAAATCCGTCATAAAAATAGGGGTTTCCACAAGAAATTTCAAAGTTGGCCTCCATATTGGAAAAATGGCGGAGTTTTTGGAAATGTTAATATTGTATTTTTAATGTAAGGGGAAAAGTAGGGAAGGTCCCCCATTTAAACATTGTTGCAACTTTTATAGTTTCTGAGATGCCAATGGTGGCCCATTTAAAAAAATCACCCTGTATAGTACACATTGTGTGTATAGCAGAGTATATAGTTTACTTGGTAATACCTCTAAAATGGACATTGTGCTTCCTCATTTCGTAAGGTGTGTTAAATTATATTACTTGGTAATACCTCTGAAATTAACTTTGTGCTTCCTCGTTTCATACATTTATTCAATATTTTATAAACTTTTGAAGTATAAATCAGAATATCAGAATATCGCCATCCCTAGAAGTTTACACTTCTCCCTGTGGTTTAAACACACCTTAATTTGATTTACACATGCTTTAAACCTGACAATAATAACTTTGATTTCTTTCTGTGGGGTGATAAAATATACACAAAAGAACGTTCTGCTTTTTCTACAAGGGTAAACGGCTACATAAAAAATATATACACCAAATTTCAGATCAATATATTTTCTATTTCCAAAGATATAAAGTGTTTAGTAAAAAAATTAACACTTATGTTTGTTTTTTCCTATTCTCAACTATGGAATAGCTTGGTGAAATTTGGGACAATATTTTATAGAAAGTCTGTATATATACACCTATATATAGATGCCTCTGTATATATATAGAAACCTGTATACTTCGATATCCGTATTATTGTTAAAAGTATTTTATTCAAAACAATAGTTATTTCTTTAAACAAAATCTAACAATAATCAAAACAAAAATTTAGGCAGTCCGAACGGATTAATACTTCCTTGGCCTATTAAAAATTTTCGAGATTTTTTTGCTGATAAATATTGAATCGTAAACAAAATTAAATACTTTCTAAAATTAAATACTCACTTTTTTATGTTGCAAATTATTTAGAATATTCACACACTTACAATACACAAAAAGTATATGAAAATATTTTTATTATTATAACATGTACGAAAACACGAATTTATAACGACGAGCATCATGGCATGACATTTGTACACTACAAATTTTATATATCTATAGGCACTGCTCTCTCTCTCTCTCTCTATATATATATATATATATCTACGCGGTGCGCGCACAACTTTTCGTCTTCTGCTTCGCGTCAGTTGAGGTACACATTGTTGAGTACAGCGTGACGTGACTCAAAGCAGGAGTTTTATACCCATCCAATTACTTCCAACTTAGCTACACAACGCGCCCAAAGAAGTATTTTAACTTCAATACGCATATTATTGCACACATACCTAAATGCATAAATTTGTTGTAGTTTATTGAAGTGAAACCAATTTAAACAGTTTATCTTGTACTAGTGAACACTGCAATGCTTCCCTATTGCTTGAATTTATTATATAAACGATTAGATTAAATTAATAAACACAATTTAGTGAGTGTAATTCAAAATTTATTTTGTAGTGAACTGCGTTAAAATAAGATTCTAATGAATGATCAGAGCATTCGGTCGCGCATGAAATAAATATATGGGTGTTTAATGGTACTACAATTTATTTTCAATGGGTAGCTATTCCATTATTCATTTCTTTGATTGAAGTGAAACTATTCACTAAGCAATCCTGGTACTAATATGTGTACAGTATAGTGTTATATTTTTGTAAATTTTTATTATTTAATCTGAAGGGTATATATTCTATTGCATTACTTTGACTTAAGTAATCGAATTGTAATAGGGTTTTTATTTCACTTAAGAATATAACTACACAGATTTAGCCGTATAGATAGCAAGAAGTTAGTGCAATTTATTTTTATTGTATAGGGGTAGCTACTCAATTTTAATCTCTTTGATTGTCGTGACCTTATTCTATAAACAATGCTGGTACTAATATGTATAGGCCTACATTGTAAAATTTTTAGTGAAATATTAATCGAGTAGTTTTTTAGCATATAGAAATAGTAAGTGTATTTAATATTATTTAATTTTCTTTATTCATGCCTTTGACTTAATTAATAAACTTGCAAATTGTTTATATATCAATTAAAAATAATATTACATAATTTTACCTTTATAGCTTCTAGGAAGTTAGTTTAAATTATATTTGTTGAATAGGGGTAGCAACCCTATTTCAACTCCTTAGACTGTAGTAATTGTATCGTCTGAGCACTCCTGGCAATTGTAATATGAATAATCTTTTTTTTATTGAAATCGATCTAATAGTTTTTGAGTCTAGCCTATAGAGGACAAAGAAACATTCTTTTTTACATATAGAGGTATATACTATATTTACTTGCTTCCTAATTCAACTAAAAAAGCTCCCTAGGTTTTTAAAGCAGTTTTCATATCAGTAGCCTGTTAGAGATTTAAATATGGCTAATGAAGTTAGCTTTTTCCGTATTTGTTTTACTAAATTACTTTTATAAATTAAACTTACCACAAAGTGACGACGTTGATAAAACAAAAATAAATAAATATATACTATTTAAAGAAAACAGGATTTTATTTCAATAGAAAAGATAAGATTAAAAAAGCGAATACTGCAGTAAGGAAAAAACCATATTAAAAGTGGGTTTGGCGTAATTGAAGTCATAAAGAACTTGTCGCAAAGTATGGGAGCTGTTTATCGTAGTTGACCTAATTCAGAGAGTCGAGCAAGTAGCCTGTGTTGTACAGTTTGAGTTGATGTAGGGAAGATAACTTTGTTAAAGTTATATGAATGCAAATGGCAAAGTGGACGTTATATTAGGTGTCTAGCCTTTCATGGAATATCTCCCGCTAATAAAGTCCACACAAACATTCTCACTCGTTTATACGGGTTTATTTACTGGCGTAATTCTGTTCCCCACATACAGTGTAGGGTAGGCCTACATCAACTATGAAACTATGAATATTGTTAAGCCTACCAAAATGGTTTTAGTTGCAGCCTACGGTTTTAGTTTTTTAAATAAAATTATTAGATGTGTTTTTACGTATATGAAAAGATCCTGCGTTATGTTTTTGTTTAGGTAAAAACACTAACGAAGATGGATCAATCTAATTAAAAGATACTATAATAAACCTGACGTATTAGCATATTTTGTAGTAGGCCTATATTTGATTTAGGGTCAATGAATCCTTTCTAAACATGGAATAAATAATAATAATAAAAAAAGAATGCAATAATAAAAAGGCATTAAAACAATAACAAGAAAATGTTATATAGTTAAAAATAATTGATATTATAATTACGTCTAAAACTTAGTTATACAACAAATATCCTGTAAAAAGTAAATGCATAGATATAACTAAGGGCTCCGCCCCTGCTTTCTTTGCTCGCCAGCCCCGAGACGTCTCATGACGAAGCCATTGTGACCTGATTATTGTATACTGTAATATTTTCACGGAATGACGAATGATTAGGACAGAGGAACTTGGATCTAAGTAGGGTGGTGGGGGTAGCTGTGAACGATAAGACAAAGATCGAAATAGACACGCACCGTCGCGTCGTTCCCAATAATTCGTATTACGGCACACGTTGTAATTTCACCATTTATATTTATTAATAATCAGTAGGCCTAATATATTTTTTTTTAATTAAATGTTTCCGACTAAAGGAAGCAATATAAAATGTAACACCCAATTTTTGACTCATAATACAGCGTAGATTGTTTAATCTGTTTGCTTTTACATAATCTAAAACATCTGTTAGTTGTGAAGAATAATTGACTCTAAATTTGCCAAGTTTTTTGATGTGGTAATAAATATAAATCCTTTTAGTAAACTTATTTTGGTTCAGTGTTGGCCTAACCTAAATGAATGTTAAGTGTTTGACCCGTACCAGCTGGTTTATTTGTAAGAAGTAAGAAGAGACGTTTGAATTGAATTATAATGCGTTAACAATTTTTTCCTTGGTTATTTTGCTTTAATTTTGTTCCTAACCTAAAAATGTCGTTGGTTTTGAAGAGTAATAAGCTATGGTAAATAATGTAAATACACTCAACAAACATGTGTTGCTAAGCTTTTGAACCGAATCATCTTGTTTATCTGGATAGGGCGGGGAGTGAATCCACGAATGTTCACTATTTTCACGTTTTAAAATCAAAATTTCGCAAAATCCTCTCTCAGTGTGTGTCTACGACCCGAATATACCTTTAAATTTTCGTATTGTTATCGTAAGTAATTTTTCCTTTACATTTATTCTATATCAGTTAATGAGCCAGGACAAAAAAGCTTATACATACAGGCTAGATTAAATAAAGTATTATGTACTAGGACTACACAAAATTAATGATCCCATTTACACTCTAAAACACAATCACACACATTCGAGATTAACAAACTAAACACCAAAAATCGGCCAAATATGGATTTAAATTACTTGTAATTATTTTCTTTTAGAACACTCGCCAGTTTTAAATGTAAAATTGCTGTTAAAGAACACAATAAATAATACAAATCAACTTAACATTTATAAAAATAACTAGCTGACCCGTACGGCGTTGCCCGTGGTGGTTGTTATTTTCAGTCTTTTTAACGTAATTGTATTATTTTTAAGTGTTCTGTCAGTGAGTGGTATTTGGCTTTTATATATATAGATCTTAAATAATAAAAGCACTATTATCATAATAATAAAATATCTGAAATTATGATTTTAGTAACTTTGATCCCCCCAAACCCCTCCTAAAATTTCGAAATTTGTCATACCCTTTCTTATTGAGCATCTATGGCGCTAGAGGAAGCTACATACCAAATTTCATTCCAATCCGTTCGGTAGTTTTGAAGAAATCGTGATTTAATAACTTTGATCCCCAAACCCCCCTAAAATTTCGAATTTTTTCAAACCCTTTCTTAGTAAGCACCTATGGCCCTAGAGGAAGCTACATACCAAATTTCATTCCAATCCATTCTGTAGTTTTGAAGAAATCGTTTTTTAACAACTTTGATCCCCCCAAACCTCCCCTAAAATTTCGAATTTTTTCAAACCCTTTCTTAGTGAGCACCTATGGCCACCTATGGTAGAAGCTACATACCAAATTTCATTCCAATCCATTCGGTAGTTTTGAAGAAATCATTTTTTAACAAATTTGATGGCCCCAAACCCCCCCTAAAATTTCGAATTTTTTCAAACCCTTTCT